>JACAZG010000032.1:0-204742 GCA_014461125.1 Mycena kentingensis (nom. inval.) | reverse complement strand
GGAGAATAGCTTCTATGCCGGAACAAAACAGTAAGAGGACGACCCTTGATTCGTTTTACTTCGCTCCATTTCCTCCACGAACAAATCCGAATATGGTTTGTGTCCTACAGTAACTTGAGAATCTTACCGCACATTTATCTTCTGCGCAAAAGAAAATAGGGGACATACCCCAAGCATCCACCTCATTTCGCTATCATGCACCGCCTCTGATCAGCTCACCTCGGAACCTGCCGTCTTAGCCATGCATACAAGCATCTCGGCAGAATGTTGACTTTATGCACCTCGTCGACTTAAAGAACAACCATTATTCATACAGAGGCCGGGGTGGTTTCGCGCAATTTGGTGACAGACAAAGTGAAGCTGCGTCCCGGACAGGTCAGTGTTCCCTCTCTTCCTTTGCGACCGTTTCTTTTTCTATTCCTCGCTCACTGTCCTCAGCAGGCAGTCATTCCATGATCACGCCAAACCATGCACCGCAAAGGCCATCTCGCGATTTGCTCCGTGCGTGTTTTGGCCCAGGACCAACCGCCCCAAACACGCTCCCTAGGCCTGCCAGTCGGGCATTACGCCGCCTGCTCCGTATCCACAGACGGCATTCACGTATACAGCACGCACATGATGGACGCGAACTACACACACACACAAGCGTTTCAGAACTGCGAAGCCCTACGACAACCCGGCGCGCATGTTTGGGCAGGCTGCCTGGGGACAGGGTGGTTCGTTGCGCCAAAGGCCGGGGGGCAGGATGGTCCGTGGGGATTCTTGGTTGAGTTGATCGACTCAGTCCATGCCGACCAGCGTTCGTCCAGGTTGGAGTTCAAAGCTGTCCGCGACCGAGATGCGGGGTAGGGGCCTCCCGATCCGCTTGACGAGTACTGATCGATATCTTTCCGGTTATCTTCCGTTTGAGATCGAGGTGAAAACGACGGTCAGGTCCATGCGCCGCCAGCGGTTATCCGAAACAAAGGTGTGTGAAAACCACTCGCTCTAAGCTTGTGTCGAACCAAAGGTTTTCGCAGCCCATTCAAGGAGAATTTTGACGGCGGCAAAGAAGGTGCGCCGGCGATACCGCTTTCACTGACTCCAGGTTGCTCGCGAAATTACCAGGCTCGAGGAACACGCGTCTTGCGCGTCTGCGGGGAAAAATCGGAAGGTCAAACGGGAGGAATAAGTTGGGGTTTAGAAGAGGGATAAAACACGTAGATACGCACGTCATTTTGTCTGCAATGGCCAGGTCGGTGGTGATGCTCGACCAATCCCTCCACACTCCACGATCGCCGTCTCAGCTATTTGCCGATGGAGGCAAACCAGCGGGCACGATTCCGGGCTGCAAACCCGACGCAGCTCAATCGCCGACCTGTTCCTCGTCAGATCCGGGAAGCAAGTCCCTCAAAATAATGCCCACAAACGGCTTGCGTCGGCGCCGTCCTCTGCCCTCTCCATCTGTCTAACAGCACGCAAAATGACATACGAGGCATATGCTAAGAAAATTCAGTCTCCGTGTCTTGTCCTACGCTTCATGTCCGCTTCCAACCCAATGGCTGCAGCGCATAGCGCGTATGTTGCGTTGACACCAAACCAGAGGCGATTTCGCACTGCTGGTGCCGCGCCGCCATCGTCGGTGCTTTCCCGTGGAGTACATTTGCAGCGGAAGAGCTGTACGCTGACCCGTGGCGGGGCCGACCGCACGATACGATCCCGCCTCACGATGGCGGCGCGCCGTTCGGGGCGTACGCGATTTCCTTGAACTGAATGCAGGCTTGCTGTTCGTGACCTCCAGGCGCAGGCGGTGTTCTCCTTGGTGAACGTTGCGGTGAAGATGTTGCAGAGCTTGGATAACCCAGGTTTCCACTTTGGAGGTGCGCCGCAACCGTCGTATTCAAATGATGCCTTAGGCGCTCACGAAGCTAAGGTCTACAACTCATTGTGGTCAGGATGGTGCGTGTTATTTTACATCTCGACGGAGGCGGCAGCTGAGAGTACACGGTTGGGGATCACATATATGCCACGGCGTCGCGCTGTATATACGAGTG
Organism: Mycena kentingensis (nom. inval.); assembly: GCA_014461125.1. NCBI lineage: Eukaryota > Fungi > Basidiomycota > Agaricomycetes > Agaricales > Mycenaceae > Mycena > Mycena kentingensis (nom. inval.). The sequence goes on along the minus strand of JACAZG010000032.1, from coordinate 202,709 downwards.
TTGAACGTTGAACACCAACCACCATCTGGCTCTAACAAATTGCAAGGCTGTTCCGCGGCATTCCAAATCCTTTCGGGGCCTGAGGGGTGCGACTGTTACTGTTTTTCGGGGTATAAAGACTGGGTGTGTCCTCTCTTGTTGCTCGGAAAATGGCTGGATGCTCATGCGGATACAGATTTGTCTGACTTAACTGAACCTGCTTCTTTTACAATATCTCCGCTCTCGATGCCACCGTGCTCGCGTTCCTTGTTCCACCGTCACGGCGTTTGCCGGGAGCGTATTTTTGAAGCGAGACCTTTACGCGAAAGGATGTCATCGCCGGACGTACGCATGTATCCGCCCGTGTCTCCGCTCCTGAAGCTTAACGAGATTGTTCAGTCTGTAGTCTGTTCGGCGTGGAGCTCATTGCGCGGCCCGCGGGTTATTTTTACGAGCAGCCGGGGGTCAACAAAGATAGATGAAGAGCACCGGCTACTTGCGATTGGGTGCGCTATCTCATCCTGCCCGTGAAACTTTGAACATGAAACCGCCACCCCAGAATCGCCTTATTGGGTGTCCTAGGATCCACCGGTGCTAGTACGTTCATGGCTTCAATTGGTTGTGGTGTTGTTGAAGTTGAACCTGATAAACAATAGTGACCTCCATCCGTGCGATTGGCACCCGCGCGCATCCCATGCATGTCCTGGCGTTCTTCTCCCTCCAGTCGGTCATCAGCGCCTCTGTGTTGTAAGTCTACCTTTTCTTTGACAATTCCGCAGTTGAAAGAAATCTAGGATGGTTATTCTCCGAACACCCGTTGTGATTCCGACGCGTCTAGCGCGTGGCTAGGGCTCCTCGGGATCATCGGCGTGCTAGGGATTCATCGCGCAAATACTGCTAACGCTTGGCTTCCAGAAGGAGGAAGCAGGCAGGGCGAGCATGGCGCTATATTCTCAAGTACGCAGCTTCTTGAACTCGACCGACGCGAGTCTAATACCGTCACAAGATTATATTCGCATCTATTACTGGAGCGAATTTTCTTCAGCGAGACTAGGCCATCGTTCCTTTCGTTCCTCGGCACGTCGATTATTGTGGCTTCAGCCGTTTATGTTGCTGTGCGGTTACCTTCCATCTCATGTTTTTTTTGACAATTCCGACTTGATTTAGGCCACCAAAAGACGCGACGGTGTCAGTTCCAAGCGCGATGCAGACGGCGATGTGGAGCTAGAAGAGGGGACGAGGCTACTTTCGCCGCGCCTGAAAGGCATGGCTGGGGACTCCGACTCGGAGGTGGACTCGGAAGGGAGTCTAACGAGCTCTCGCGCGTCTAGTTCTAGTTCGAGCGCATCGACATCGTAGGCACATCATTTTATTTTCCAAAGTAACTAGCTTTGGAAGCGTTGCCAGTTACCTCAGGCGCAACAGATATTAATACGTGTCGACGTTACAGATCGAATATTGGCCGTTTGTGGTTGACATCGAACGTCCCGAGGTCGGGCTTACAATTACTAGTATGGAGCCGTCTGGGGGTCTCCCCGACCAAGAATCGATAAGCAGTGCATGATGGTTTCTTGCCCGGCGGCGCAGTGCGCTACCTCGCCACTCCCAACTACAGACTTGAACAAATATGGGAGAAGAGGGTTTTGATATACAACTCGGATAGCAACAACCACGGTCGCGCCTTCCGCTATGCTGCTTCTTGAGCCACTTTTATCCTTCTCTGGATACTTTCGACCCATCGGAATTCAAACGATACTCGCTCTAGCCTCCATGATGCAGTGAGCGATTAAAGAAGTTAAGTCAAGTTAAATAGGTTCGCCAAACTATTTCGGACCTGTACTTGGATCCTAGGCATAAAAGGCCCTCTGAGTCTCTCCCCTCCGCCAAACCTACAATCCCCCCAACCAGACAACCACATGCATTTTACAATCTTCGCGATCCTCGCCCTCGCCACCAGCATTGTTGCTGCGGTAAGTGTTGACGCAAGAGGACTTCCCATCAGACTTGCCAAATCAACTTGTCTATTCAGCGGACTTTAAATTTGAATGGATCAACTTGTGATGGACAGGTGATGGAACTTGTGGAACTTGTCGGCACCTGCCGACCAGCAAACCTCTTTAGACACTGTATATGCCTTCCATTTGCCTCCCTGCAGCTCCTCGCCGCTAAAAAGTTATTACTTGCATTGGAATTTGACAGCACACTATTATCTGCGGGAACCCCAACATACTACAGACAATACAGCGTCGGATTCACTCGAAACACGGGCAGTATTCGGGGACGCTGGGTCAGTGGAGGCGCCATCTCGCGTGTAGTGGCGCTGTGTTCACACCCTGCAGCTGCCATTCACTACGCTACTCGTACGTAACACATGCGCGCCCGCCGGGCGTTTGCCAAGTCCAGTGTGGCGCCGATTCACTGGAGCCTACGCCTTCTATCCCATCTCATTATCGATGACCTCCTTCCAGTGAGGACAACACCTCCGCTTTGGGCCGCCCGACGTGCCGCAAATGCAAAGGTGTTTGGTGGCCGGCCGGAGTTTGATGTTAGCCCGCACAAGCAGGCGAGGAATTGGATTCAGATGGTCGGAACTCCCCCATTAGGGTCGTCCGAATTAGTTTGAACTCTCATCATATTGCAGCATCCTGTGCTGAAGTCCTGCAGCGGAGCCAATTTTTCTTTTTATTTTCTAAAAAAACCGCCGCATCCGGTAGATTTGCGGGCGTCAGACACGCATGCAGGGCTCAAACAGTGCATTAGACTGCGGGAAACCAAGTCCCTAACCCATACTCAGCCGTCAGCGTACTTCTCCACACCGTTCGCAAATCTTACGGCACGCAAGTTTGTTCTGTCGCTTTGATCGAACTTGTGATGACATAAGTTCACACCTCCCCGCGGACACAGTGCGAACGCCACGTCTACGGTAACTAGGGGTAGGCATACCAAAGTGTCGTCCCAAGGCCCGCACAAGGCTAATCCGAGCTCGTATTGCAGTACCTGCGGCCGGCAGATCAGTGCGGGACATCCCGCAATGAAAAAAAAATCCTGGGACTATTCAGAAAGATAATGCATGGAGGACACTCTAATCATTCCATAGCCCACTAGGCACTAATGTAGCTCGCAAATACCCTTCCATTTTGGCTCCCAGCAATGTGATAGACCCTCACCGGCCATGCATAGTAGGGAAGACTGATTTGGACGTCAGAGCTGTATTGTGCGACTGCGCAGCAATACAGGAACATCCAAATATATGGATTGGAACACCAAGGCCTTGAAATATTGGCTGTATTTGGTGGCTGCAGCTTGCCATCATACTTTGATACAAGTCGACAGATCAACTTGCAAGTCGACATTTTGACTTGCCAAGACAAGTCGGGAACAAGTTTGTTTGCGCAGGGCAAGTTCATTTGGCAAGTTGAAAAGTTACACCTCTTGACGCAAGCCTTTGCATGATAATAATACCGATTTCTCTAGCCCGTTGGGCCAGCCAAACGCGAGGATTCCTTTGTTGCCCGGCAGGTTACCGGTACAAGCTCCAGGCGGCGTAATTATACCCTACCACCCGCGCCAGTAAGAAGGGAGAAGTCCGAGCCATGGAGCCGAATGGATGGATCCAGGTCTATAGTGCTTGAAAACAAGTGTAGCGTCGATATTCTTGTAGGTTGTGATGTCACACTGGCAGTAGGATCAACTTGATCCATGGAGGTCGTTCTATCCGCCATGTTCATTTCTCGGCGACTGTCATGTCCAAGTTCAACCGGATGCAACGCTTGTGCAGCACATAAGTCAAGTTGACCTGTGATCGATACCCCACTCCCGAGAGAAAGATCTCTCGCTGTGATTCGTCGCTCGTGTTTTTCATCTAAGCTTGGATCGCAACTACCGCACTCCTGCCCAACTGGCGCTGATTGTGAAGAACTACTGACAAGGCATTACCAGGATAATCTTGTTGCAACTTGAACCCGATCGCTATATAGCGAATACATCCACATGCTATTCCCGGCATCAACCACCGACTTTGCCGTCGAGTTATTTATGGCGGAGCCTGAGCTGCGCAGTATAAATCAGCAGCGCGGCCGCTCTGCAGGATCATTTTCACCTCTCAACTCTCACTCACCCACCTCGACGGTCGATATGCAGTTCAAGTTCCTTGCTCCGCTAGTCGTTGCACTCTTCGCTACCAGCGTCCTGGCTGTGGTACGGGCTACACACCCTCACCCGGCCGTCAGGCTGACCCCTTCCTGTCTCCTTCAGCCTGTTCCGCAAATTCCTGAAGAGGTTGCCGTTACCAGCCCCAACGGAGTGGTGCAAGTTTATGGGCGAGATGAGGTACGCGCTTTCCTTCCATTCCTTATGTGCGACACCGACCGTGCACAGGTGTCCAAGCGGCAAATTCCAGCGGAAGTTGCGGTTACTAGTCCCGACGGCAACATACAAGTCTACGATCCTTAAACTGTGGCCTTGAGTTTGAGCTTGTTATTTTTTTACTCCCCAAGACGTATTGGTGCCGTCAATTTTCAAGAAATTCAAACTTCCCCCAAAGTGTACTCTTAATCTGCATTCATTCGCAATTTCCGCTGTCGTTCTTTGGGAGCGGTACTAGGAATGTAAAAGTGCGGAGCGATGGTCGTTGCTGTCGTCTTTATGAGCAGATATTCATCCGTCCCAAAAAAAAAGACGTGGGCTGTGTGAACCGATGACGCTTCGTGACAGCAAAACTCTTCCTATTGAAGTTATTCCTTTGTGCATTCAATTTGATATAAACAATCAATAACCCACGGTTCAAATGATCTGCTTTCATTAGGGCCGCGTCGATGTGATGTTATGAGGAATAATCTAGTTGCTGTGAGCCCCGAGTGAAGTTATCCATCCTCTCTGCTTTGATTTGTGGTATGTCTGCGGTTGCATTGGTAAGTTCAGTACCTCGCACTCTGCTCCGTTCATGTCAATAACGCATTGTAGCTTCCACCACGTTTTGCCGACTCTTCCAGTCCCGCTGGGTTCCGTCCGAAAGCTCGGCCGCGCAAGCGTTGTGGTGTTCCACGTTTGCATCCGCGGGGGCCAAATTGACGTCGAAGACGATCCTCAGATCGACTTAGCGGGACAGGTCCTTCCCCTCGGAGAGCGGGGACTCGGTACCTGAGGGGGAAATGTTTGTGGCGATGTTCTGCTTACACATGTTAGCACAGATTCCGCCTCGGGACGTATATTCTCCGTGACTGGAGCTTGACTGGCCAGCGTGCATTTGAACAAAAATCTTCGAACCTGACTTGGACCTGAACCAATGCTGAACCTGAGTAACTGAGATGACACGCATCAACACTCCTTTCCTTCTCCCATCATCTTGCTCTCTTGATTCACTTTCATGTTCCTTGGCGCATCTCTAGCATTGCCTCGTTCATTCCGCCCCTTGAACAGGTTCAGCCACGAGGGGGTACCAAGAAATGGCGCACCACGATAGGAGCAACTTGAGAGTCGATAAAGGCATTCGATTGCAGCAGCGCGTCCATCTACCCAGAACCCATGCAGCTCTCTATCGCTAGCGCCCTCCTCGTCAGCGCCGTATTCAATAATCTTATAGCTCATGCGCTGTTTGTCCTTTCCTGCAACCCTCGAATTTTACTAACACTGTCTCGGCTTTAGCAATACACGTCAAATCCATTGCCCTCCCGGCCAGTACTTTACGTACTCTCCATCAAACGCCGTGTCCTGCTCTCAATGCCCCGAAAACACCTACTCGTCGACGAGTGCGTCCGAATGCACCCCTTGTCCATCTGGATCTTCATCCCTCCCCGGTGCATCGACCTGCTCGTGTCCCGCCGGCTCAATCTTCCAGAACGGCGAATGCAGCACTTGCGCCGCTGGCTCGTTCGCGGCAGAAGGCGCCACAAGCTGCTCACCATGCGAACCGGATATGTTCTCCGACGACGGCGCAGAGACCTGTTCCACCTGCCCAAGCGGGTCTACGTCTGCGGGTGGCTCTGCGGACTGCATCTGTCCAAATGGCCAGTCATGGAACGGCTCGGGCTGTTCTCCTTGCCCAGCGGGAACATTCGGCGCGGACAACGAGTGCATTTTCTGCACGCCCGGGCAGTATTCGAACGCCGGCGCTACACAATGCACTGCATGCAGTCCCGGCTCGGTTCCTACGAATACGCCCACAGGGCAAACATGCTCTCCTTGTCAAGCTGGAAGCTACAGCTTGGGAAACGAGTGCGAGATGTGCGGTTTCGGAACGTTCGCGCTCGCCGCGTCGTCGACTTGTTCGCCGTGCCCTACTGGTGAGGGTTCCGAGGAGGGCGGTTGTTTGTGTCCTGCGGGTCAATGGTGGAACGGACGAATGGGGACTTGCTTCAACTGTCCAGCGGGCACCTTCGGAGAGTACAACTCATGTGAAGCATGCCCCCCGGGACAGATCTCTAACCCTGGCTCGTCCGAGCTGCACATCTTGTCCCAGTGGCTCAATCCCGTCGTCCAATGGCCAGACGTGCACCAGTTGCCCCCGGAACACGTACAGTAACGGCAACTCGTGCACTCTCTGCGCTCAGGGGAAAGTGGCACCACCCGGATCCTCCTCCTGCGGCCCCGAACCTTCTGGCGCCCCAGGGCGTCGTGCACAACTCGCTCTCTCGGGGCAACATTCTTGCCATCGCGGAGAGAGTTTTTGCCCGATTTTGAGTGGGACTGGTGGCTTTGAGTGCGTCAATACGCGCACGACGGTCGACTCGTGCGGCGGGTGTAGCGGTCCGGGTCCGGAATTCACTGGGCAGGATTGTACCATGATTCCGCATGTGGAGCGTGTGAGGTGTGCAGCGGGGCAGTGCGAAGTTGAGCGGTGTCGTGCGGGGTACGAGGTGGACATATCTGGCGCAGGGTGCGTGACAAAGATGATGGAAAAGAGGGATTCGGCGCGGCGTGAGGCACAGTGAAGCGTTTATTTATGGACTATGTTATTTGTCTGGGTTGTATCAGTAGAAGTTGAATGGGAAGCGCTCGCCATCTTTAAACTCATTTTTTATTTCCGCGGGATCAACTGCGAGTGATCGAAGCTGGTGAACAAAGGAATTGATGTCTGAATGATGCAAAGTACACAATACAGAGATAGTTTCAAACAGCCGCGTTGAGATCTACCACCTTCCCTTGCCTTGCTTTACGACGTTCATATACAAATGGGACACGGGCCGCTTTAGTTTGTCGCTCGAGAAGCTTGTAAGCCCACAGGGACACTGCGATGCTCACAACGATGACGACGGCTTCGAGTATGGTGTGCAGCTTGCTGTCTAATTAAGAGTGGTCAACAGCAAAGCAAGGAAGGGACATAAGAATACGAACCGTCTCCCTCGCTGGCAGATTTTATCGCATAACCGGTATAGACCGGCACAATTTGCTTCGGTAGTGCGATGAGGGTTCCGAAAAGAAAGATAAAGAAGTTGAGCCCAACGGAAGAAAAGATGGCCGTCGCGTCTTCCACGCTTGATTAGTTTTGCGATATCACAAGAGGGAGAGGGGACGCACAGTGCGGAGGCACGGTACTGTAGCGGATAATCGCCACCATGAGCAGCCCGCCGCGCCGTACAACATACGCCATCAACCCCACCTCAAGCGACTTTTTCTCCATCTTCTCCATGCGGCCCTTGCACGCAAATCTGAACACCGCATAGTTGATGACTTCACCGAGAACCGTGCCAGCTGGGTGGACTGTCGGATGTGGTGTTTCTGGAAACTTGAGTTACTCACCCGCAGTAATTCCAAACGCTACCCATAGATCCCAGGTTACACCGACCAGGATTGCAATAATACCGTGGCCGAAGAGTGGGGGAACGAGACAACGATAAACAGCGAAATTGGGATTAATACGCGAACAGGCTCCTGAAGCACGTTCAGTGGCCGAACGGAGACTTCGGAGTTGTGTGGATGAGAACGCACGCTAGTAGCCAGTCGCTTTGCGGTTCAAACGCGCGCACAATCTTTTTCTGAAAGACCGGTCGAAAAGGATTACAATGGCAAGGATGAATCCGACGACAGCATATGTTACTAGAAGCGCACTTGAGAAGATACTTCGTCGTTCACAAAAAGTACATACTGATTTTTCTGCTTTGTTGTCTGCTCCTTCATGATCCCGTTCACGAGGTTATATTCCTCCTGGGTCATATCTGGCGTCTTTGTGCCATCGCGGTCGGGAACGGTTTCCTTCGAGATGTTTTGGTTCAAGTGTGTCGGGGCTCGATGCCGCCGAAAGGTCGAACGTGGAAAGAGACGTGTCGCGGGAGTGCGTTGGAGGGTAGTTGCCATATACCGGGTTCGGCGCGTGTAGCTGGCTGTAGGACATGATGTTGGTTGTAGAAGCGAACGGGGTTATATACCAAGCCAAGCCGACTGAGGCCGTTTCGAGGCGGTGGCTGCTGCGCTCCGATCAAACAAAGAGCTCCACACTGTAAATCAGCGAAACTCTGTAAAGCAGCGACTGCATAAGCGGTGATGAGCAATGTAAATTGCCCAATTATCGACCAAACGACGAAGACGCGTCGAAAATCTGTAAAACGCGTGTATCCAATCTAGCTCTGTTATCTGCGGCCAGACTTTGTTGATAAAATGCAGCTCTGCGGTTTGTGTGTCCCACCAAAGAACCCGCTCGTTCTAGAGTAAGAATCAGGCACCTGTATTCATCGTGTAAAATGAATGTACCGCCTTTCGGAGGCTCTGACGACGAAATCCACCGACGGGATGCCCAAGCGTGCGCAGTACGTCTCCTTGCCGATGTGTTCGTACTCACTGCGATGCCTCTCTCCAAGAGCTGTTGCACAGCATCCACAACCTCGTGTCGCCGACCGTACCCAGCAGCGATCTGTAGAAATCTATCGCCGTAGCCTGCGGTTAAGGACTCCACGAGCTCCATGGTCTCCTGCAGCTTGGCGGCAAGGCGCTGACGGCGTCTAATAAATCAACGAGCGCTTGATACAGATGGACGAAACGCCAACCCAGTTGAACTCATGGTCCATGAGGCGTGAAGAGACCTTGAAGCTCATATTCGGGCCGCGAGATTTATCGGAAGAGAATGCTCACTGGCAGCAGTTAAGGTGTTTTGGGGCGGGATATTTGAGCCACCGATTCCAGAAAGCGCGTGGCCGTCGCGGCACCGGAGCGTGGCCCTTCGATAAAGGCTGCCGAAGGCAAGCGGCGTCGGTTGCGGTCGACTGTAATCCAGACTAAGAGTTGTGAGGACACCCGGCAGAGGTTTCGGGCTTGAGGAAGTCGACTGCGCTTGGAGTTGAACACATCATCTCACGCCGCCGGAGGAAGCGGTCTGCGCCTCTCCTCGGATGAACCGCTTCGTCGTGAGCTCGAAATAAAGGAACTGTGTGTGGTGATAGCCTCGCACCGCTGAAGGGCCTGTACAGTGCGGATCACCCCGTTCGAGGGGTCGAGAATATCTATCACCTCAATTTTGCGCATCATGTACATAAGCTCGCAATATGAGCAAAGCCATGTGGATGCGGAATCTGACGGCCTGGAGAAGGAATGCGGAAATGGCACCACAAAGACCGATCCGAGTATCGCCCCGGCTTCGGCGTCCAGCTCATCCAGGGTGTCTGTCTGAATCTTCATTACGAACGTCCAGCTAGGCGTAGAGAGGTACCAAGGAGTTTATACGCAAGCAGCAGGAAGTCCTAGCCCAGAGCTGGGCGAGGTTGGCTGTTACCAGCGAGCAGAAACAAACGTACAAACGATGCTTGTCGCGACGTCAATGGAAGCTGATGGCGAATCTTGAGGGAGAGCATTGAAATACAGGCAGAGGTCCCTTCCTTCGCGTCCGCGCCCACAACCATATTAGCTAGCGCTAAAAAAAATTTAGAGCGATGTTCCCCAAGAAGGCTGGCAGCTTGACTCGGTTCGGCTGCTTGCGGCCCAGAACCGTCCAGCGCCCCGGGGCGCCGCCGCGCGCAACTCCGCTCTCTGCACACTTACGCTGTGGGTCGCCGGAGAGAGTGTCTGTCCAATTCTGACTGGCACGGGCGGTTTTGAGTGCATCGACGTCCGTACCGATGCACGGGCCTAGGCGACGAACCGGGATGGATTGTACGATGATTTCCCATGTCGAGCAGGTGCAGTGTTTGGCGGGACGTTGCAAGATAAGCAAGTGCCGAACGGGATACGTCGCCAGTGCGGACAACAGGCGATGTTTGCGTCCCAGTGGTCTCGGCGCGCGATGGTAAGCACCAAAGCACCAAGAAGCATACGCGCCGTCGCCAATAGAAGAATACCGTCCTCCCTCTTTACTTCGGTATACCCAGTCTTTGTATTTGGCTTTAGCGGTCGTTACTTTCGGGTATGTCGGGGATACTTGGGTTTGAGAACAAAGATCGATGCTGCTTCTTGCCACCACCACTGCGCTCGAAACTCTTCCGCACAGCGCTGTCGGCGGCTGTGTATTTGGCTTCAACCGCCTCCGACGCGTATAAGAGCTCCCCACCCTTCTTCAAATACTCGGCTGCTCATGAAGTATTGGCCAAACCCCCATCTGCGCAAACCCCTGCCTACCTACCCAATTCTTAGTCTCCCTACATCAGGAAACTTGCAGCCGACGCAAAGCGCCAAAGCGCCGCAAAGCGCCCGGAAATCTCCAACAACGCTTCCTATGCGCTTTGGAACATGCTCAATGCCACCACACCGCTTTCCGACCCACTCAGTACTTTGAGCTGAGTTCAAAGCACCCTCTGCGCTTTGAGTGCTTTCTGGCGCTTTGAGCGCTCCACAAATCTATCGATGTGATGTTGGTAACTGCTTCCGGGATGGCCATATAACTGCGGGCGCGCGAGACCAACCAACCACCCGCCTTTCCTTTCCCACTTTCACCATCCCTCGCCTTCCCCCCGCCTTCCTCTCTCCAAGTCCCTCCCTCCCGTGCATGTGCGAGAGTCCCTCTCCTCCCTTTCGCACCCGACTCCAGTACCGCCCCCCGCCCCGCCTCAACGTTCAACGTTCACCGACGCAGCATGGCCGACATAACTTCGATGCTCGTGGGCTGCCGAGTGCAACGGCGCGCGCTGTCTGGTGCTTTTGAGGTTACTTGTCGCGTGAGGTGGCTGGCTATGGTGGAGATGAGGTAGGGATGGTCGGGTACGCTGTGGAGATGGGGTCGGCCGGGCATGTTGGATCATGTTGTCCCATAGAATGAAGAGATTCTACGCCCGATTTGATCTTACGTTGCCCGCGTAACCTGTCCAAAGTGCCCAAAGCACCCAATGTTCTAAAAGCACCACGTTAGCCGAGAAGCGCCAAAGCGCTCTCAAAGCGCACTCAAAGCATCTCCGAAGCGCCAGTGGTGCTTTGGAGACGCTTGTTAAAGTGGGTATGTTTCTTTGCAGCTTTGCGCGCTTTGCGCCGCTTTAGAGCGCTTTAAAGCGTCGTTCAGGTTTCCTGATGTAATGAAATCACCATTGAAATATTCCTGCAATACATCCGCCTCCTCCCTTCCGGATGGCCACCACTCTGGGGTCTTGGTTCGCCGAGCCTGCTCTCCCATGTCTGCACGCACTGGCGCAACCTTGCTCTCTCGACCGGCGAGCTTTGGAACGTCATGGCGCTCCCACTAAACCACGGCTGGGAAGACCTCTCGCTCCCGGAAGCCGAGGTCGCGCGCGACCTCGAACTCGTATCCACTTGGCTCGAACGCTCGGGGGCGTATCCGCTCACCATCGACCTCGAGAGCCGCGGAGGCATCCACACGTCAATAATGAGTGCGCTCCTGGCACATTGCCATCGCTGGGAATTCGTGCGTATCACCGTCGCGTATACCTGCGACCCCGAGACAACGCCACTCCCAAACCTGGAGAACCTCCAAAACGTCCCGATGCTCCGCCACATTGAGGTTCAGGTGTACCAGAACGAAGGCTGGTACCAGACGCATCCGGGAGAAGTGATGAACGACGACATCCTTATCCCGCGCGATTGGATGCTCCCGCACGCTCCGGCGCTGCGTTCCGCAATCCTCTGGAGCTCCAAGGAGTCTAGAGACCTCCTTCCATGGCACCAACTAACTGCGCTGGTCATCGGTTGCGCCGACGCCCTTAAGTGTCCAGCCATTCTTCGATTAACACCGCTCCTCCGCTACTGCGAGCTCGCGTTCAACTATGCCGATTTCCCAGTGCCTAGTAGCGACAGCCTCGGAGGCGATCTTCACCTTCCGTACCTCGAACACCTTACGCTTGACACATGGGAGCAGTCCTGTACCTGCGAAACCGCGTTCCCTCATCTCTTTGTTGCTCCTCGTCTTTCAAGCCTCCGTATACTGGAGGAATACTTCCGGCCGAACCCAGTCCGCCAACTAGGTACATTCGTCGACAAGGCAGGATGCGCGAGCACCCTCAAGAAAGTGTTGATTACTGGAAACACGTTCACTCGGCAGCGAAAGTTCAGGAGACGGTTTCCTCACGTCTCTTTCTCCTTTGAGTATGGTAGCGAATGGTGCAACATCAAAGAGGCAGAACGGGCGCGGAGTTTCCTGCGGGCGTTTGTATAGTCGCTTTTGAACAATCTCATCAAAACGCGCCCACAAACCAGAGAAAGAAAATCCATAAGACAGGTATAGTAGAAAACTCCGAGCGAGTGCTCGATGGGTAATACGCGTATACGTAGACGTGACGAATCGCAAAAGAAAGCTGCAGGATAGCAAGAGGGCGCGATGGGAATGGCTTGGCGATAACTACTCCTCGACGGGGACTTCTTCCTCGTACTCGCCCTCGTCCTCGGCGCTGAAAAAGCGGTCAGAATAAGAAGATCCATTGAGAAGAATGCGTACGTCGCGTCCTGGTACTGCTGGTACTCGGCAACGAGATCCTGCATGTTGGACTCCGCTTCGGTGAACTGTGTAAGGTGTTGTTAGAATCCGTCGAAGACGACATAAGAAGCGACTAACCTCCATCTCGTCCATACCCTCTTGCGTGTACCAATGCAAGAACGCCTTGCGCTTGAACATGGCGGTGAACTGGTCGGAAACGCGCTTGAACAGTTCTTGGATGCAAGTTGTGTTGCCGATGAACGTCACGGCCATCTTGAAGCCACGGGGCGCAATGTCACAGTGGGCGGTGAGGACGTTGTTGGGGATCCACTCGACGAAGTACGCCGAGTTCTTGTTCTGCACGTTCTGCATCTGCTCCTCGACCTCCTTCATCGCGACCTTGCCACGGAAGACGGCGGCGACGGTAAGGTAACGACCGTGTCGCGGGTCCGAAGCAGCCATCATGTTCTTCGCGTCGAACATTTGCTGGGTTAGCTCGGGGATGCTGACGGCTCGGAACTGAGCGCTACCGCGGGCCGTGAGGGGAGCAAACCCGGTCATGAAGAAGTGGAGACGGGGGAAGGGCACTACGGATTTTTTGGTTTATTACGACGCGATTCGACGCGACAAAACGCACCCATGTTGACCGCGAGCTTGCGCAGGTCAGAGTTGAGTTGACCAGGGAAACGCAGGCAAGTGGTAATGCCGGACATGACGCAGGAGACGAGATGGTTAAGGTCGCCGTACGTCGGGGTCGAGAGCTTGAGCGTGCGGAAGCAGATGTCATAGAGAGCCTCGTTGTCGATGCAGAACGTCTCGTCCGAGTTCTCGACGAGCTGGTGCACGGAGAGGGTCGCGTTGTAGGGCTATAGATGCGTTTTATCAGACCCGTTTCGTAAAAGAGAGAATACGCACTTCGACGACGGTGTCGGAGACCTTGGGACCTGGGGACAACAGAGTACGTGCACATCATGCGGTCGGGGTACTCCTCGCGGACCTTGGAGATGAGGAGGGTGCCCATTCCGGAGCCGGTACCACCTCCGAGCGAGTGGGTGATCTGGAAGCCTACATGCGAGGTCGGAATGAACGCCAATCAAGGCGGACAATTAACGCACCTTGCAAGCAATCGGTGCCCTCGGCCTCCTTACGCACGACGTCCAGCACAGAGTCGACGAGCTCAGCTCCCTCCGTGTAGTCTGACGATGCGGTCAATCGCCATCCAAAATATCGCGACGCGCCGAGGCAAAGAATGCAAGCACTCACGTCCCTTCGCCCAGTTATTTCCTGCACCATTCTGCCCAAAGACAAAGTTATCTGGGCGGAAGAGCCCGCCCAGCGGGCCAGAACGGACGGAGTCCATGGTGCCGGGCTCGAGGTCGATGAGGACGGCGCGGGGGACGTACTTGTTCGCGCCGGCTTCGTTGTAGTACACCGAGATGCGCTCGAGCTGGCAAAACGTGAGGCTCTTGTACACCGTGCAAACAAACCTACCTGGAGGTCGTTGTTGCCCGTGTACAGACCATCGCCGCCAATGGAGTGCTCGTCGGAGAGAACTTCCCAGAACTTGGCACCTGGTGACAAGACGCGCGTCAGCGGGGAAGGCGAGGAGAGGAGACGCCCGGCTCACCGATTTGGTTGCCGCACTAGAGCGAGACGAGGTCGATGGTCAGTGACTACTGCACAACGACAAGGCGAACAACGAGGTGAACGGACCTGGCCAGTCTGGAGATGGACGATTTCACGCATCCTGGGAGACGGGTCGGTGTGGGGCGCGCGACGGGGTCAAAGAACGCACGCTACGAAAGAGTCGAGAACAAAGTTGGACCACACTGCACTGATGTGATGAAAGCGAGATATGCTAAGTGTACTTTTACAACGAAATGCGGGTAGATGTAAAAGGTCCATAGTAAACAAATTGAAACAACTCGATAGCGTCCAGATATCACCTCAACCCGTGCCCGCTCTCAGATGTCGTCCGACTCGTCGGACGCGTTGAACCCGGCGACGGCGACAGCGGCGAGAGGAACTTGGGGTCATTTTCTGCCACCTCTATCGCCGCCTCCTGCGCCAGCTGTGACGACGACACATGCCCGTCCCTCCTCCCCAGCAGCGACATCATCGCGTCGTCCGGTCCTCGGAACGACGTATCGTCCGCTTCGTAGTCTTCCGCTAAAATCGCCCCCGTGCGCTTGTCCAGATAAAATCGCAGCCCGTCGAGTTTCTTTTCCATCGACTCAAATGTATCGTATCTAACGCAAACAGACATCAGCCCGAAATGAAAGCGAGAACCAAAGAACGCACGGTAACAGCAGGTCGCCAAACCCAGACCGTGCAGTCAACGCAACAGTTGCTGCAATCGTCCCTGGTGGCGCAGTCAAGTACAGATTCCGCCGCTGTCGTCGGCTGATGAGGTGCAGGAAGACCCCAAGGAAGCCAGACGAGAACAACATAAACGCAAGTAGGTGGCCGGGGAAGGGACTGCCGAGCCAACGTTAATCGACGGAGAATGGAGGGAAGCAAACACCAACTCAATCCACAAACGCAAAACTAGAGACGATTGTCGCGCCCAAACTTCTGTATCGTCGTCCACAAAGTAGATTGACTTGGCAGTCGTCGCCAGGTGTTGTCGCTGTAAGGTTTGTGTTAACGACAAGTGGCCCGAGGAGAGGTTTCACGCACATAGATTGAAGTCGTGTTATCGAGGAAGCCATTGGGCAAGTCAAACATTGTCTGCAGTCCCACCTGCAGGGCAGCCCGGAATATTGCGCCGGGGACACCAACATGTGTCCCATTTGCCCTTGCTTGTACGAAGGGATCTGGTGACGGTTCAAAAATCACTCTGGCCAAAATTAAGTCACGTTCGGCTGTAAACGGTGAACCAACGCACGCATTATACGGAATGCCGTTTATTGGATTGCCCGAGACGTTGGTCGAGCTCGGATAGTCGTTCAGAATGGATACATTGGTCAACTGGCCCGTCGACAGATCTGCTGCCGCTATAACCTGGAACAGCTTCATCGACGGCGTACAAAACACCGTCTTGAGCTGTGGCCCATTGCTGCTGCCCTCTTCCGTGTTGTTGTTATAGAACCAAAACACCACTGGTTGGAATGTCACATTTCGCGACCCAGTGTCGAGGCAGTTTGGCACGTTTGCAACGCCGTACTGCTGCTTGGAGACGCTCGGGTCAATGGTGACGTTCCCAGTACATCCCTCGACCGACGTCGACGAGATTAACGCGTTATTCGGGTCTATCACGGTAAAGGAGGGCGCTGCAACCTGTCCGCGAACCGTAATGAGTTGCCAGCTGCGGTTCTGTAAAAAGAACACTGACCGGATTCGAGCAATTGGGGTTGGTCTGCACTCCCGTCGTGTTGACTGTCATCGAGCCATTGAGCCCGGTGTTTGTCGGGAACTGGAATGGTCAGATGAGAACAGCTTAAACGCCGAACAACAGGATGCATACCTCGAACCCCGCCGTCGACCAGCCTCCAATAACAAACGGCGGGTCGCCGAGATCGTTGAAGACCGCTGCTTGGACGTACTATATCACAGGATGAGCGTGCCGCCAGTATATGGACGGGGACCAGACGTACACCTGAGGCGGCAGCGAAGGCGTTTAGTTGTGATACGTCGGAATCAAGTCCAAGCTTCCTTGTGCTCCTGGCGGTGTTGTCTAGAGACTCGAATCAACGACATGCAGTACTTGGCGGAGCGGCTGGCGCACAGCTGATTTCGTTCCGCGTCTGCAACTGGAATATGGAGCCTGCGAGTGACTGGTAGAGGTAGGTCGAGGTTGCGAGGAATGAGGACCAGAAGATAACGCGGTGGTTATACTTGAGCGCGTAGAACATGGACTTGACGGGTCCAAGGGCGATCTAACGGAGAAAGATCAGCACCGAGGCAGGAGATGAGCAGACTGCGCACATAGTCGAGCAACACGCTCTCCTCCGCTATCCTGTTCCCTCGCGACATGCCCACGAACGGCTGATACCACCTCAACATCCAGTCCAGCGACCGCCATAGGTATCCAACGGGAAGTACGAATCTGGAAATGCCGGTCAGTTCACGGACGGACGTGGCGCATGGCGACCACGACGCACAAACCCGGGAAGAAGGCCTACGCGGCAAAATGTGAGCGACGTCCTCATGTTTGAGACAACCACGCACCAGTAGAAACTGCGTCGACACCAGTGAAAACACGTTCCGCTTCGGGACACTAAATCCTGTCGGTATACTAGCGTCGGCCGGCGGCTTGGTGTACAGCTACGATCGGCAGCGTACCTCCTTGCTTTTGTGAAATATTGATGCTGCAAGCAAAGCGAGTAAGCATTGAAGACGGCGACCGAGCAAAGGCACGACGGACCCGACTTCGAGCGCGATGCCCAACGCCAACATGAGCAACGGCGTCCCAATCGCGACCGGGAGCCAAAAGTAGAACGGGTCCTGCGCAACGAGATGCTCAGCAAACTTTGTGTCCCCCGACGCGTGTCGGTACACACAAATTTCTTCGGGCGCTTTGTCTTCTCTGCGGGCGGAGTGGGTATCAAGTGTGTTGATTCTCGGTATCGTTTGGAGGATGTGCTGAATCGTGACGACTCGGAGACGGAGAATGGGCGCGAGGGCGAGCCTGCCCTCGTCGAGGAGAAGATGGACGTGGTGGGAGGCATTCAAGGTGGTTTGCACTGCCGAGCGCTACTTTTGTGTCAGTCAATCATCACGCGGCTGCTGGGCCAACCGATCTCAGCTCACTGGAAATAGCCTCTTGTTTGGCCTTCGCCTCGGATTGAATGTAGCAGAGGGGCTGTTCAGCGGCCAAAGCGCCACGATGTGCCGATTGTCCGTTGATAGCTCCCCGGCAAGGCCGTGCATGCCAGCCTCGACCTGTCATAAACACCGATTCCAGCCTTGAAGCGGCGATGTCGGGGGAGTTTGGATTTCTTGGGCAGGTGGAGGTAGCACGGAGAGCGGGGTCACAGCCTGATCATGGACCCACAACGCGTTCATTCGATCTAGTCAACCCGAGCCATAGCTAAATCCCTCAACCCGATAAGCGTTTTCCACTCCGGAAACTCAAAGGTCCGCGGCAACGCGTCCCACACCATTCCCTGCATAACTCCGATGCGCTCCCGGATCCCTTTGGCACAGGCCGAGCACCTTCTCTTCAAGTATCCTTCCACCCCCGGCTCGTCCCAGAACCTAATCGCATCCAACGGCTGGTCCCTTCCAATGATTCCAACTAGCCTCGTCCGCATACGTCGCCTGCGTCCTCAAACACCCCACCAAATCCGTACACACGTTCTCGTCTACCGGCTGGAGCGGTCCCTCGTGCACCTTCTCAAACCGATGCAGCCGCCAGGCATGCGTCGTCACCACGAAAAACCTCGTCTCCTCCGTCAACGCCGCCCACGAGCGCTGTGCACCAAGAATCGAGCGCAGCGGCGCGACCGAAATGTAGTAGTGTATCGCAGGCAGCAGCCACTGCGCATCGACCTCCATCGCCGCGCGAAGCACACGCAAGTGCCCTGCAAGCTGCGGTTCCGGATACTCGATATGCAGTGAGCCCGGGCTCGGAATCGCGAGGAACTCTCCGAGCGTAGTCGGGTACATGGTGTTCAAATGCCTGAGCGCGCGGCGGATTAAAAACTGCACGTCGTATTTATGGCTCAGGCGCAGGACAGCAAGAACGGTGTCGAGTTTGGTCGGCGTAGGCGGAGGCATAAAATAGCTGTTCAATGTTGAATGTGGTCAGCTTCAAATTCGGGACCTGGCGAAGGCGGAGGCACTTGCTCGGTATCAAACACGGACTTTAGGAAACTCTCCACATCGTCCTCGTCTTCTGGCAGCCGGACAGCCGGAATGTTCTCCACAACACCCACTGGCCGCATTTCTGCAAACACGCGGCTTTTTGCGGCAAGGAACTGCGCATAGACCCGGAACGCGCGCGTCCCAGACACGATTATGAGGTTGCCGTCCGAGTACCACAAGTCAGATTGCCGCGAGAACGCCAGAGAATTCGCCTTTCCGTTGGTCGCGTCCATGGTTGGGCAGAAGATGGCGGTCGGAAGCAGGGTCTCTCCGAAAGCATTTCGGCCCTTTATGTATGTGGCGCGAATCATGTCGATCTCCGTGTACACCGTGTCCAATTCAATGCACGTCACAGAACGGGCGTTCATATTTTCTACTCTGGCATGATTTTGGTAGGCAATTCCGTGAAAAAGGAAAGAGAGCGACGAAACTGTAAGCGGCGAGCGACAGTTATTGTAGTGGGCAGGGCAGTACGATAGTAGGAGAGACGTAGCAGAGAGAAAGTCATCAACAAAAGCGAGAACGAGTATTTTGGTGAGCGGGTATAGCGTTGGGCGGCGACATCTACTGCTCCTCCTCGACGGCGTCCTCCTCGTACTCGCCCTCCTCCTCGGCACTACAGAAATGGTCAGCAACAGGTCGAAAATGAGATGAAGTGACATACGTCGCGTCCTGGTACTGTTGGTACTCGGCAACGAGATCCTGCATGTTGGACTCTGCTTCGGTGAACTATATCGTTGTCGTTAAGAGTCGGTCAGATACGAAATAAAGCGCCGACCTCCATCTCGTCCATACCCTCCTGCGTGTACCAGTGCAAGAACGCCTTACGCTTGAACATGGCGGTGAACTGGTCGGAAACGCGCTTGAACAGCTCCTGGATCGCGGTCGAGTTACCGATGAACGTCACGGCCATCTTGACGCCGCGCGGCGGGATATCACAGTGGGCTGTGAGGACGTTGTTGGGGATCCACTCGACGAAGTACGCCGAGTTCTTGTTCTGCACGTTCTGCATCTGCTCCTCGACCTCCTTCATCGCGACCTTGCCACGGAAGACGGCGGCGACAGTGAGGTAACGACCGTGTCGCGGGTCCGAAGCAGCCATCATGTTCTTCGCATCGAACATCTGAGCAGTGAGCTCAGGGACGCTGACGGCACGGTATTGCGCGCTTCCGCGGGCGGTAAGAGGCGCGAAAACCGGTCATGAAGAAATGGAGACGAGGGAAGGGGACCATGTTAACGGCGAGCTTGCGGAGGTCAGAGTTGAGTTGACCGGGGAAACGCAAGCAGGTCGTGATGCCGGACATGACGACGGAGACGAGGTTGTTGAGGTCGCCATATGTCGGGGTCGAGAGCTTGAGTGTGCGGAAGCAGATGTCGTAGAGGGCTTCGTTGTCAATGCAGAACGTCTCGTCCGAGTTCTCGACGAGCTGGTGCACGGAGAGGGTCGCGTTGTACGGCTATCAATTCACCGTGAGAGGCATCTCGAATGGAAAGACGCGGAGTATTACTTACGACTGTGTCTCGAGAACTGGGACTGGGAACGACCGAGTACGTGCACATCATGCGGTCGGGGTACTCCTCACGGATTTTGGAGATGAGGAGGGTACCCATACCGGAACCAGTACCACCACCGAGCGAGTGGGTGATCTGGAAGCCTAAGAAGAAAGATTGGGACGGGGATAGTAGTGCGGTCAAAGAAGGGGCGCACCCTGGAGACAGTCGGTTCCCTCGGCCTCCTTGCGGACAACATCCAGGACGGAGTCAACGAGCTCGGCACCCTCGGTGTAGTCTGGGTCGTGTCAGTCGGCACGATAAGCGAAAAAAAACGAGGCTCCACTCACGGCCTTTGGCCCAGTTGTTACCAGCGCCGCTCTGACCAAAGACAAAGTTGTCCGGTCGGAAAAGGCCGCCAAGAGGACCGGAGCGGACAGAGTCCATAGTTCCGGGCTCGAGATCAACAAGGACGGCGCGGGGCACGTACTTGTTGCCGCCGACCTCGTTGTAGTAGACGGATATCCGCTCGAGCTGGCAAAACGTGAGGCTATCGTCCGGGCCACACCGTGCAAACAACATACCTGGAGATCGTTGTTGCCCTTGTAGACACCCATCGCCGCCGATGTCGTGCTCATCGGACACGACCTCCCAGAAACGGGCACCTGGAAGCAGCAGAACGCGTGAGTGGAAGCTAAAAGACGGGCAAGAGAGCGGGAGCGAGGAAGCCAGTCGACGGTCAAGTTGAGAATGGGGAAGATGGCTCACCGATTTGGTTGCCGCACTACGGGAGACGGTCAGCGACGTGCTTATCAACGGAGGGAAGGAAGTGGCGTACCTGGCCAGTCTGGAGGTGAACGATTTCGCGCATGCTGGGTGGGTGGTTAGAAAGTGGTACGACGCGACGGGGAGCGAGGAGAGCAGGGTCGTCGGTCCAAACGACGGTGGTGACCTCTCCGACATCGGATATCACGTCGTAGAGACCGGCGGGGACGACGAGGGGGATGGCAGACGCACATTGTGAGGGAGTGTGGATGGCGGGCAGAGCAAAAACCACTGGCGTGTTGGGATCAGCGGTCAGACACACACGGCCACGTGCACTGCACCACTCAAGCCTCACCACTCTTGCACACCAGGATGCAGCCTGAGGCCTGAGGCCTGAGGCCTGAGCAAACAAGCCCGACAGGTTCAAACTTTGCCAATAGCTTTTGACGCCCCCGATGATGGGAACTGCATTCTTCCGCGCCTTTCTCGCGTTGAATCGCATAGATTTGCTTCAAGCATCATGTCGTTCTACCGTCCCTTACAGATGTTGAGGTCGAGGGCGGAGGGCAGGGACAAAGATAAAAGTATTTTGGGCCCTCGGCGGGACTTCAGGCGCATTGTTCCCTGCCAGTATGCCCTAATACGGCTGAGGATGGGACTTCGCGCAATGGACGACGCGTTGGAAGAGCGATGCGAGCGGATTCATGGTACCAGCAGAGAAAAGAAGCTCTATATCCCGCTTTGATGCCCATGGTGTTTGGATGTAAACGAAACTTGGTGCGAGAACAAAGGTCACGTCGCCATCAATCCAGCTGAGGTTCAAGTTCCAGACTGAAAGAACCCATGTTTTTTCAAACAAGCTTCCGGGCAGAAAGCCTAAATTTCTGAATACTCTCACAATGATACAGCACTCCATCAGGTTTGTTCGCAGCGCGTCTTCAGCGCCTCATTCATTTCCTTTATGCCCATCCTGAGATCCCACTGCATCCTCGCTGGAAACAACGCGCCGAGAACACCGCCGACCGCTGAAAATGCCTCCATCTTTGTGCCTTGACCTCCACCCTCAAGTTCGACGTCGGTGAGGAGGTACAACCGTGATGTGCGGAACAAGAAGGGCATGCGGCGCGCACCCCAGGAGATGTAGGACCCCAAACTAACATCGGAAAGTAGCTCGGTGAGGGTCCGGGTAGGGACGCTGTCCTCCAGAGTTGGCGGTAGGTGGATCTTGAGTTGAAGATGGTGCCCGGTCGCGATTGGTATGCCCGCGGGGAGTGGATTCTTCTTCGCATCAAGCAGGGTACAGGAGCGCCAATGCGGGTTCCTGTTTTACAGTAATGTGAGCAAAGCTGAAGAGGCTTGTGTTCAAATCAAGACAAACCACTCAGGGTAGGCCGTAAAGTCTGTGAAGACATCCCATACTTTGTCGCGCGGCGCGGCGATGGTGACCGACTCGCGAATGAGTATTGGCCAGTCGGATTCGACGGGAATTAGATGGTGGGCCATGTAGCTTTGACTCGATGCGCCCCAGCGGAAGGCAAGAAGAAATCCACAGAATGCAATAGCCAGGAAGACTCTGAGAGAGATCGAGGGTGCCAGTTTGAAACTTGGGTGCCGGTGGTTTCAGCAGCGTATGTTTCTTTATAACAATTATGGGGCTGAGGGAACGCGCGGCCGGCAGATGTGTTCCATCGGTGAAGCTCTACAAAACAGTAGTGTAACTCCGACGGCTGGCGTCATCCTGCTTAGAACACAAGGAACTTGAAGGAAGAGCAAGGCGCGAGAAAGACTGTTCCATCGGTGTTGTTGGCAACTCTGCCGACGGATGCATCTCTGGATGTATTACTCGAAGAAATATTAAAAGGGAAATTAAAACGAATATTCAAAAGGATAATCTTCTTCACTCAGCGTGAGTATGTCACACCCCTCTGCGATGTCCACGATTGCGTAGACCGCAATTCGGAAGAGAAGCAAATATCCGAAGGCTTAGGTGGATCGCATCAGGAACTTTACCAATACGCGTGACAGAACGCGGGTGTCACACTGGTAGACGATGACCACGATTGCGCAGCGCGCAAAGGCGTGGCATGGAAACACGTTCTTCGTCGAATGGATGGACAACACCGTCGCTGCATGCACAACCGACCCTGGAAAGCAGTTGTTCGAGGCTTGGTCCGCCCCTCCCCTCCCAACGCGTACAAGTCCTCACAACTACTATCCAGGATGACCAGAAAGTGGGGTCCCAAAATGGCCCAGGATATTATCCAGGAATGCGCAATTCCGCGTCCCGAAAGGCGTCTATCGTCTCCCCATATGGCTTGAAGCCCCAAACCACCACCGATAAGGACTCGTTCCTCTGGCAGAGCGCCGGCAAGTACTATGGAATCACATCCAACGCCGCTCAGTATTTCCACGAATTTGCGTGCGTTGTCGTCTTACGCTACTCACTCGTGCTCATTCAAAACCAGCGCTGGACACGAGCCGGTGCTGTATCACCCCGTCCAGACGAAGCCTCCGTTGCGCCGGGAGGAAGGGCGAAACGTCGGGGCAATGGCTTACGGTGCGTCTTTTCTCCATGAACGCGTCGAAAAAGCTCAGTATATGCTGTTAGCGATTACAAGTAAAGGCGCGTACCACGGGTCTTCTATTCGCAAGTTCTCACTTTACGCAGCTTCTCAGCGGCCACAAACTCCCCATCATTAACCTTGAACGCGCGCCGTACTGCTCTCTCCGAATACGACAAGATTCGCGACCGGTGACCATGTTTTGCCCCTCCTTCTGCCATCCACTTATCACTGTAAAAGCCTCGAACGATGGAGAACGGACCCAGATTTCTTCTTTGCCGACATTATCGAGCGCAGTGCGTGTGAGACGCTCAATCCAGCGACTCTGGCTGCGGCGAAAACGGAGGAACAGCGGTGCGTTGCCTTCTTTCTCTCTGACTCGAGCCTGCTCATTGCATTGCAGCCAAGAATACCTCCTCGAGGCTGCCTTGTGCGAGAGTATCTCCTTCTACTCGGTCCGTTGCGCCATCCCTCTGCTCCCTCATCAATTTCTCAACCAGCTCCTTCATTCTGCATGGAAAGACGCCGCCCTCCTCCTCGAAGAACTGGCCTCTAAGGGGCTTACTACGCCCGCCATGGTCGAACGCGCATACCAGAAGGATCACACACTACTCTGGCGTATCGTGTCCGTAACCAATCGCGCCTACACCATCCAACGCCGAATGACCACACACATGCAAGCCGTGTTCGCCGCCTCCGACTTTTACAAGCCCTACTTCCGCGCGTATCGGGTGAGCCGAGATGAACTCCGTTTCGTCCAGACGGTCCTAATAAGCTGCCACAGGATCAGTCAGGAAAGCGCCACATTGTAGAAAATACGGCCTTCTGCGATGCACTCAACGACCAGGGAAAGTGGACGGGGCTCGACAACACCGTAAGCCACTTTGTCACCGACCAAGCGGCCTCCGCGTTCAGCCTCATCGCCAACGTCGACCTGTTCCTCCGCGAATCGCCGGAAGAGGTGGCCAAACTGTCTGAAGAGGTATTCGCTGGCCTTGGGGACCTCGCTGCGAGTGCGTATCCTTCCATCCTCCACGAACTCTTTACCGAGAGCGCCATGGCCAGTTACCGAGTTCAGTCGAGAATTCACCGCGACGGAGTTCGGTACCGCGGTCGCGAAATACGCGAACGAGGTGCAAGCGCGCGGGCCGAGCGAAGTAAAACAGATGCGCGCGATTGTGTATTATATGGACCCCATGAAGCTCGCGCGGCGCAAACCGGAAGGGTGGGACCGCGCTGGGGAGGCGTCGCGCTCGATCCGCGAACTCGACGACGCGTGGCGCGAGTGCATCGCCCGTCTCAACACCACTCGCGCCAAGGTGTGGCCGCTCGCCCAGACGTACAAGCAGATGCAGCAGAGCGCTCAGTCGGAGAAGCCGGCGAAGGAAAGGAGAAAGGAGAAGAAGCAGCACACGCACGAGTTTAACATGATGTGGCTGGTGTTGGATTATGGCCTCTGGAAGGGCGGCGCGGCGCTGGAACGCGATGGGGAGGCGGGGCGCGTCGCGGCCGAGTATGGCGTTTATAACCCGATGGATCCGACGCGCCCGAAGGCGACGGTGCAGCTGTTGCGGACGCTCGACTCGCAGCCAAATCCGGACGTGGAGCCGAAGCCAACGCAGACGACGACGACATCTGTACCGCTCGCATACGTGCAAAACATTCCGGTTGCGCGGCCGGACGAGTCGATCGTACAGAGCGGTCACGCATATTCGGCGCAACCGAAGGAGAAAATCAAGACACGAAAAGCGACCCCAAAGGGAGACCGCGGAACCAAAGGGCGCGCTCGAATCGTCGGACTCGGATGAGGAAGAAGATGAGGACCAGGAACCTGTGCTGCTACCTCAGTATCTCCCGCAGACATTCAAGCTAGGCAAGAAGGCTTTGAAGGTTTGTTTGTCATTTGGCGTCGCTGAATCTGACGAATGTTTCTTAAGGTATTTCACCGAATTCTTGAGCCGCCTGAAGAGGAAAGGGAGAATGCGCCGGCCAAGGGGCAAGTTCGCTGGGGCGACTTTGAGAACGTGTGTCTGGAAATTTCTTTTTCGAGCATTACTAACTTACATGCAGGCAATGAAGCGTATTGGGTTCGAGATCGAGCAGACCGCTGGCTCTTCGGTTCGGTTTGACCCTCCAGCTTCATCTGCGCGGCCCATTTCCTTTCATCGTGTATGTCCATCATGTCTCTCGCGTTGGCGGCCAACAGCTAATGACCTCTAGCCCCATCCCGATGCCATCCTCAACCCGCATTCCATTAAATGGTCTGCTTTTTCTCTGATAACTTTCTTATGCTGAAAAAAAAAAAATCAGGCTTGGCGCGCGCCTCAAACGAGTTTATGGATGGACCCAAGAGACATTCCAGAGGTTGCCTGGATCGGATTAATTTCTTTATAATTGCTCGTATAATCGTAACATACCAGAGAATACTGTACTTGTCCTTGTCCTTGTACTCTTCAACCTGTAAGCAGGTCGGCTGTCTATTGGTCAATATGTTTTGATGGATGGATCCAGCCATAGCTCACCTTTGTCTCCGCCTCTCACCACCACCTCGCAATTCCGGTCAATGGCCTCGCGCGTACGGAGAGTCCCCACAGGGCCGATGACGATTACCAAGCGTGCCGAGCTGTGGCACTCTTCGCCATTCACGGTCGAGTGGCTCGAAAACACTTTCAATGCATGCACCGGTCCCGGACAAGCGCGCTTCGAGCAATGGTGAGACCATCCGTCGCTTGAACTCCTCTCACCAGTTGTAGGGTCGTCGGCCGATATAGAGAGCAAGCGCCCCAGGTCATCGCCGCATGCAAACAACGGTCCCCGCGAGGAACTTGGGTCTCGGACACGCCTCCAAAAACCTTCGAAGAAAAGACAAAATTCATGTGGAATAGTGCTGCCGTATGTTCAATGCTTCCTCGTGTCTCCGAGACTGGACTAGCTCTCTAGGGCTACTATGGTCGGTCCTCCTCGTGCACGTCTTCGCCATTGTTGATGCCTCGTTCCCCGATGAGGCGTCTCTCTACAGGTCATTCAGACCTTCCACATGCACGCGTAGGTCCTTGGTTTCCCGAGTTTCGAGCTTTCACGTCCATCAGCGCGGATTTGAACCTCTACCAACCCAAGAGAGTGAAGGCACCTCCCAAACGCAAGAAAGGCGAGACGTCCGGACAGTGGTTGTCGGTGAGTTCATCCAAACCGCCAATATGCTGAACTCTTCTGAACGTGGCTAGCGACTCAATGGTGCGTTCATGTTCATCCAAGTTCTACACTCCTCCATCCTTTCCAGAAATGGCCAGTCGCGGTCGCTCGCCTCTCCTCTCACGCTCATGTACGCCCATAGCTCATCGACGGCCATCGACTCCCTGTCATTGACCTCGACCTCGTACGACGAATGGCCATCTCCGAGTACGACAAAAGTCGCGACACCCTCGAAAGATGGCGGTCCGACCCGCAATTTTTCTTTGGTGATCTCCTCGAGCGCAGCAAAAGTATCATTTTGTCTCCGGAAATAGTCAACCGTGATGCTATGTACAAGTGCGTCCAGGCGTCTTCTCGCACCTGACGAAAACTGATGCTCTACAGGCAACGGCACTCCATTGACGACGCGTTTCGGACCTTGGTCAATTTCCGATCGGTACAAAAAATATCCATTTCGTTGTACGAAATAGGTCGACTGAAAACGATTAGATGGTGCATGGAGCGTGGAGGGACGCCGCTTCTCTTTGCGAATATTTGGCCGCTCAAGAGCTCCACACCCCTGCCGCCATCGAACGCGCGTACAAGCGCGACACTGCGCTCCTTTGGCGGTTTGTCTCCGTCATCAACCGCATCGGCACCATGCACCGTAAGATGTGGGCGAACCTCCAGCAGCTTCTCGCAGGCAGCGAGTATTACAGACCATTACTCAAGCCGTGGCGAGTGCGTTGCCTCTTTTCCTTTTGTTACGCAATTCAGCATTATTCACCAGGACAAACGCGGGCTCGCACACATCGACATCAACGAACGCGAAGTCAAAAAGCTCGTATCTGCGCGGACGTTCACAGGCATGGACGAAGTAGTCGTCCGCTCCGCCTCAGATGTATCCCCATCTGCTACGACATTTTTTCAGGCAGTTGAAGTGTCTCTGGCCGAGGACCGTTCTCAAGATCTTAAGTTTTCATCCGCGGTGTACGATGCGATGGGCGATTTTGCTGCCGGTTTGTTCCTGCTTTCCTACAAAAATGCTGTCTCACATTTTTATCAACAACAGTAACCGAATTCGAAAGTCAGTTCACAAGGACAGAATTCGGAGACAATCTCGTCAAATACGCTGCCGAGCTCGAGAAAAGCGGCACCGACATCCTGCAAATGCGTTCGGTTTTGTACTTTATGGACCCGAGTAAGCTTGCTCGCGAGGACGCCCAGTACTGGGACAGAATGGGCGAAGCATCGCGCTCGATTCGCGCAATGGACGATGCGTGGTCAATGAAAACTTGGGAGTTGACCATGGACACGGTTGTTGCCTCTATCCAGCATCTTGCAGGCCCCGGCGGTCTCACTACCGTGGACAAGTTCGACATTTTCCCCGCCGAGGCGTTCAACGAGATGTGGCGCCGTATTGACGCGCAGTTGTGGTCTATCGCTGCGTCACTGGATCGGCGGGGCGACGGCGGCCGCGTTGCCGCGGAATACGGGGTTTGGAGCCCCAAGGATGCGAAGCGACCCGTCGCTTCGATGTATTTCTTCAAGGAGCTGGAGTCAGAGGTTCGTCAGGACACAAAGGTGGCGCTTCAGCCACAGCCGACGGCGGAGTATGTTAGCAACATTCCCATAGCCCGCGAGGGTGAGACTGGAGCGCAAAGCGCCCGAGCTTATGTGGCCACTAATGCGCCGACGACGAAAGAAAAAGTCAAAACGCGCGGCGATGTGTCGGCAGCGGTTACAGACGCCGCGAAAGGCGACGAACCCAAAACTGAAACACCGCCACAAGCCCAGTTCTTCCCGTCGCAGTTCAAACTTGGAAAGAAGGTTATGAAGGTGGGCACATGCATGTCGTCGTCTCCTCTGATGCATGTATGAAAACCTTCAGCTCTTTCACCGCATTCTCGAGCCTCCCGAAGAAGAGAAGGAAAATGCCCCAGCAAAAGGTGAAGTCCGCTGGGGAGATTTCGAGAAGGCAAGACCTTTTATCATCGTTTGTTCGACGCTTTCTCATCCTCTCAATTCAAGGCGATGAAGAGAATCGGCTTCGAAGTCGTGCAAACGGCGGGATCGTCGGTCCGATTCGATCCTCCCGCGACAACTGCACGGCCAATTACATTTCATCGCGTACGCCACTTACTATTTCATGTTGAGTGGAACGAGCTGATTCTTGTTAGCCTCATCCCGACTCGCTGCTATCGCCCCAGGCCATTAAATGGTTTGGTCTTCGTTCGCTAAGGTCATCAACATTTCTAACGGTCTAATAC
Source organism: Mycena kentingensis (nom. inval.) (assembly GCA_014461125.1). Lineage (NCBI taxonomy): Eukaryota > Fungi > Basidiomycota > Agaricomycetes > Agaricales > Mycenaceae > Mycena > Mycena kentingensis (nom. inval.). The sequence continues at coordinate 173,886 of JACAZG010000032.1, read as the reverse complement.
AGGGTCGGAGCCCGGCTTAAACGGACTTACGGATGGACCACCGCAACATTTGTGAGAGCGGAAGCGGAGGAAAATTGAACCAAGAAAGCCTTCCACTCAATTCTATCTCGCCAACATATTTATTTACCAACTTGAACGTTGTGGCCACGTTGTGGGCGTATCATCAGTCTAGATATCTCACGGTTGATCACATATCAAAAACGTTGCCCTGTTCTGATGTCCGTACTCAAATTGCGGTTTCCGACCGCCTCCACTCTGGAACCGCTGGAACGGGAAACTTTGCCCTATCATGCTTCCATCAACAGGCGCTTTTATTTCGATGAATCCCTTGCGCATGGTCACTGCATATTCACATTCGCCGTCGCACTATTAAGAAACCAAGTCAGCTCCGAAACCCATTACTCCAATCTACACACCTCAGATTACGATTCACGTTTCCCAGCAGGTCTTCTAATCGCTCGCGCAACTCCTTGAGCTTGGGATCGTATTCGCTGCTCGTGATGTGACCATAATCGAGGACAAAAATTTCGCATTCGCGAATGAAGCCGTCGAGGTCCTTGCTTCGCGAAAGACTGCGCTCGGGCTCGTTGGAGCCGCGAACTCGTGCGAGATACGAGGCCACGATCGTGGACATGCCGCCTGAAAGTATTTGGATCAGCAACGCGTCCGCAAGGGCATTCTGAACAGTACCGAGCACTGCTGTCATTATAGAGACCTGATTTTTAATTCTGAGTTACGGGTCGAGGAGAGGAGCGGGTCAGTGTGTACCTTATGCCCGGATAGCGCCGCCGAAAGTCCAGTTGTCAGCGCACCAAAAACAACTTGCAGTCCGATTGCTCCCTACCACCAAATCGTTGTAATTGAAACTGGGAAGCGAGGACACTCACGTTCAATGCGTATCCCGTCAGCTGCGCCTTGGCTTTGCATTGGTCACGTTCGACCTTGGCTACCTCTATAGTCGGCCGGAGTCGTTCCTCAAGCGATCGCGGCCGCTAAAGGGAGGGGATGGACGATGTGTCATTCAACTAGAAGCTTCCAGTCGGTGGGTTCACTCACCGGTTCACGACCTTGTTTCGGGTCTGCCACAGGAATGATCCAATCGAGCTCGGAGCGTGGCCTACCGCTATTCTGTCGATATACGGACGCGGGTTTTGGCGGCGGAGGAGGGGCGGTCGCGGTCGGGCCATTGAATGGACTGGGGGAGGCGAATATTCGAGGCGGAGCAGAAGAGCGAATTTCAATTTCCTCAGGTTGTCGCGGAATAAAATCCGAGTGACGATCGCGGGCAGAGCGACCCTCGCGCAGAAGTACGCGCGAATGCGGCTCTTCGATGCTGACAGACGGCCCTGGAGTCGGCTCTGCACTCGATGAGCGTTGCGGTCGCCGGGCGTCGCTTCGCGAATCCGCAAGAATCGTGACTTGCGATGTACGTCCTCGCGGCAAAGAATCGCCGGGGATGAAGTTACCATGCCGCGACAATGAAGAGGGTGCGCGAGGATCCGGTCCCTCTGGTCGGGAAGATCCGCGTCTAAACGCCGCCTCGTCTACCGAATCCTCCACCGGCGACTCGGAGATGGTGGTGGCCGCGAGTCCAGGGATATCCGTCCGAATCGCCTGGCCGACAGCTTCTGAACGGCGGCGCGGATGTTCTTGACTCGTGCTATCTCCGGGCGACACAAGCGACGATTGGGACCCTGGCGTCGGAGGCGGAAGATGTGTGGACGGAGGAGTGGATTGCTCTGTTGTCGGTGCAGGTCCAGATGGTAAAGTGAGCGCGGGACCAGAGCTTGGCTGCCAATCTAGGACCGGCAGAGGACCTGACGCAGAGGAAGACGCCTGCGCTTCCGTGTGTAAAGCCCCGGACATCGGCGGAGTTTGTTGGTGCCCACTAGGTGCAGTGGGAGGAGCAGAAACATTCCCGGAGGCATGGATCGAGTTGGTTGTGCCGGGGGAGTCCATACGCGACGGAAAGTGGTCCGGTCGGGTGGTGCGAGCTCGTTCCTTGAGAGCGAAACGAAACGCGAACGCCACGCACACTCCAGCCGGCACACGAACGCATCCGTTCGCGCCGTCACATTATTATAGGCGAGGGCGCCCAGGAGCGAGCACCGAAGTCACCGGTACAACAGAGCGGCGCAAGCGAACAAAGGCGTAGCCTAGTCGGCTCATTGGAGGGGTCGCTGCAATGCATACATGAAACAGAGTCGAGAAAGTTTGCTAAAAATTCACAGCGAGAGCCGTGGCGCATGACTGGGGACAAGATGAGGTACGAGAGCAAGATGAAATTGATGTGGCGAGTGGATACAGATCGGGGCACTTTCTATCTCCCCGTTCAGTCTATGCTAGGCTACAGCTTTTGTTTTGTTACTACTTAATCTTACATCGTCAGCCCATAACACTCGCAAGCAGCGCCATGCGGATCTGCCCACCGTCTCAGTAAACGCGCAACAAGAGCAGCAATAAACTCACGAAAAGTCCATACCGCATTTGCCGGAAGTAAACCGCGCGACGCGAGTCAAAGTCGACCTCAGGGTCGATTTCTAGATTTAGCGAAAACATGAGCCACCGCTAGAGCATTAGGGAAGAAGCGACAGACCATTGACTCGGGGAAGAGGATGCATAACGATCATGTCCTCTTTTGCGCGCGAAAGGACGGCGTGGTCGACGCGATACGCGTCTTTGACTTGGTTCCACTCGGTTTCGCTATCGAAACGCTCCTTCTGGATGCGCGTAACGTACAAGACGTCGGTGTCCGCGAGAACCTCGTCCAACGACTCGCAGATGGCGACCGGAATGCCTGCCTTCCTGGCTATGGCGACGACATTCGCCGGCATCGCGAGAAGCCGAGGAGAGACGAAGTTGAGCCGGACCGAGTAGAGCGACAGCAAAGTCACCAAACTATGCACCGTCCGACCGTTTTTCAGGTCCCCGAGCAAGGTAATCGTGCGGCCATTGACCGTACCGAGCTCGGATCGGATTGTGTAGACATCCAAAAGCGCCTTGGTGCACGATTAGCAAGAACATCTAATTTAGAGGGACGAAAAGGCACGTACCTGAGTCGGGTGCTCGCCGATACCGTCGCCAGCGTTGATGATGGGAACGGGCGAAAACTTGGCGGCAGTTTGGGCACTGCCGACGTCGGGGTGGCGAATGACGATGGCGTCCCCGTAGCAGCCCAACGTACGAATCGTGTCTGGCAAACTCTCCCCCTTAACCACGGAAGAAGTATCGGCGCTAATCTGCACCACCTCTCCGCCGCAGCGCTTCATTGCCGCATCGAACGAGGAGCTCGTTCGAGTCGACGGCTCGTAAAAGAGGGGTGCAGAGCACGCGGCCTTTGAGGATATCCAAAGTTCCATTCCGCTCGACCTGGAGCCGCATTTCGTGCGCGAGCGAGAAGAGGTCATACATGTCCTGATGCGTGAACTGCTTGACTGACAGAATATGACGGCGATGGAACGACGGATGGGGGAGTAGGGAATGGAACGGATGGGCTTGCGGTCCAAATGTCGGTGCCGAGGCGGAATGCGCGGACTGCAGTGGCGGCGGTCCAGCGAAAGTTGCTGATAGTGCACTCAGCGACATGATATTGTTGACGGCAAGAACATCGGGCTCCTTGGACACCGCCTGGGTCGAGATCGAGTGGTGGATAGTCGCACTGGAGATATCGCGCCCAGAAGTAACGGGAAACAAGGAACCGTCCAAGAAGGCGGTACTCCCATGTACGACCACTCGGTGGATAGCGCCGGTAACACGCTTCGCCTCCAATGGCGACCAGCAGGTTTTCCGGGCGCCAAACTTGTACTTGCGTCCGATGACAACCTCCACTTGTGTGTTAGTTAGCTCGGGAAGCCCAAAGATGAGCATCGGGTTGTCGTGCAGCCGAAGGCGGATGTCATCGAGCGAGAGCTTGCCCTCTTGGACAGCAGTCAACAAAAGGGGAAGGGTCTCCTCCAAGCCAGACCAAGGCGACACCTTCGCGTTGACTGACTGCGCTAGGCGGTAGGGAGTCGTTCCGACCGAAAACGCGTCGATCAACTCAAGCTTCTGCCACAACGCCTTCTGGTCCTCGACGCTCGGAAGGGATGCGCAATCAGGGTAGTCCTGACGAGACAGGAAGAGCGAGAAGACCGACACGTCGCAAGTGACCTTGAGCTGCTTGGCCTTGCTCAAGGAAATCAGCAACAGATCGTCTTGGCTGCGAACATCCGTAACATGGACGCTACGATTGTTTAAGCTGGCGAGCAGCAGAATCGACGCGAGGTCGGAACCTTTGGCATCGGTGACAATGGGCTTGTCGTTCGGCCAAGTGGCAAAATGAGCGGCGACGGTAGAAAGCGGCGTCGAAATGGTGCTGACGTCGAACGGAATAAAGAGCGCCTTGGCTTCCGCCTGCAGCTCTTCGTCTAGAGATTGCACGTTCTCCGATGACGCGGCAATGCTCAACGCAAAGTTGGAATGTGCGGTACTTCCGACGTTGGATTTGGCACGCTCCAGAGACGCGCGATCCGAAATAGAGCTCGTCAAGTCGATGGGGACGATAATTGACGTTGCGAACCCGGCACTAACTGACGCCTTTGTGGCCTCGACTAAATCGGGGCTGCCAGAGGCGACGAGCTGAGGTACAAACGCGGAGATGTTGACGAGGCCGGGGAAGGTGTGCGTTCGGTGGGAGCTCTTTGAGTCGATGGAGGAGACATCCAGAGGGAGATTGCGGACAAGGGCTTCTGCGAGCAGCTTTGCATTCTTGACGTTGGTGATTAATGGGACTGCAAAATCGACTGCCATACGGCGAGTGTGGTATCCCTTGCTGCTGTAGCTCGCGGGCCGGCGGTAGTGGTTCTTGGACGGCAGGTTGATATACATGTCGATGAGGTTGTTCGCAAGATGCTGCGTCAGCGAGTACTCGGACTTTTGCTGGTCGTGTCCATCGGCCAGCGTTTCCGAGATACTGCGGAGCATCATCAGGAACGAACAAAGAGGAAAGGACCACGTACCTTGCAGGGAACATTGTGCTCCGTGAAGAAATCCGCCGTTCCCGACGTCGCAAAGATATTGTATCCTGCTGCACTCAACTTCTGCGCCGACGGAAGAATCTCCAACTTTTCCCGGTAGCTGCCGACGGAGAACAGGATGTTCTTCTTGGGCGGAACGATACCCGTCGAAATGAGCGCCTTCAAGTACGCTTCGTATTTGTCCTTTCCGAAACACGCAACCTCTCCAGTCGACGCCATCTCCACGCCCAACACCGGATCTGCCCCCGACAGCCGACTGAAGCTGAACTGCGGGACCTTGATGCCCACGTAGTCCGCCGGCATTCCAGCATCAGGATACGACTCAACCGACAACCCGAGCATAACCTTGGTGGCCATCTCGATGGCGTCTATGCCGGTGACTTTTTGAGACGAACGGGAAAGACCGGGCGGCACGGGAGATTGCACTCGATGACCTTGATCTCGTTGTTCTTGGCGATAAACTGGATATTGAACGGACCCGTGACGTTGAGGGCGTTCCCAATCTTGGCCGTCGCCTCCTCGATCCGGCGGACAGTCTGCGGGTCCAGATCTTGCGGTGGATGGATCAAAGTCGCGTCGCCAGAGTGGACGCCAGCGTTCTCGACATGCTCCGAGATATAATGCATGACCATCTTGCCGTCCTTCGCGACCGCGTCCATCTCGATCTCCTTGGCCTGCTCGATGTACTTGGTGATGACGACGGGGTGGTCGCGGGAGACGTCCGTCGCCTGCGTGAGGTAGTTGGAGAGGTCGTCCACAGTCGAAACAACGTTCATCGCAGCTCCGGATAGCACATACGATGGCCTGACAAGGACGGGGTAGCCGACCTTCTCGCAGAACGCCTCCGCCTCCTCGTGGCTCGTCAACTCCTTCCACAACGGCTGGTCGACGCCAATTTCGTCCAACAAACGCGAGAACTTGTACCGGTTCTCAGCCGTGTCGATCATCTCCGGAGAAGTCCCGTAGATCTTGACATTCTCGCGGTACAACGGGAGCGCGATGTTGTTCGGCGTCTGCCCGCCCATAGAGAGGATAACACCCCGAGAATGCTCCGCGTCGTATATGTCCAAAATAGTCTCCAGACTGATGTTCTCGAAGTACAGCCGATCCGCTTCGTCGTAGTCGGTGCTGACGGTCTCGGGGTTGTAGTTGACCATGATTGTTTGGAATCCTTGGTCGCGGAGGGTACGGATAGCACGGACGGCGCACCAATCGAACTCGACGGACGAGCCGATGCGGTAGACGCCCGATCCGAGGACCATAACGCCACGGTCGTTGAACTTGACATCATGCTCGCTCGCGTTGTACGTCGTATAGAGATAGTTGGTGAACGCGGGGAACTCGGCCGCAACGGTATCGATTTGTTTGACCCAAGGCGCGATGCCGTTCTCCTGGCGGAGACGGCGAACGGCGAGCTCGGTAGAGCCAACGCAAGCGGCAAGTTGGCGGTCGGAAAATCCGAGCTGCTTTTGCCTGTCGAAGCTCGGCAGGAGTGACCATCGAGATGTTGTAGTTTCTGGGCTAAATCAGTGGCAGTTCATGGAGAGAAAAGAACAAACATACGATAGTTTTTGTTCCATCTTGAAGATGTACTCGAGCTTGGTAAGGAACCACTTGTCGATGTTGGTCATCTGCCAGATCTTGTCGACGCTATAACCCTTGTAGAACGCCTTGGAAATGGCGAAGATCCGCTTATCCGTAGGGTTGACCAGCTCTTCGTCTATGTCGTCAACAAAATCGTTCTAGGATTCATTTAGACGCGTTAGAAAGCTCGGAGAGTCACGGACCTTGGCGAAACCCAAAAAGCGGTCGTCAACTGCCCGGATCGCCTTCTGGAACGTCTCCTCGAACGTCCGCCCGATGCTCATAACCTCTCCAACACTCTTCATGCTGCTGCTCAGTTGCCGGCTCACGCGCGTGAACTTGGTCAAATCCCAGCGCGGGATCTTGACAACGACATAATCCAAGCTCGGTTCAAAGCACGCAGACGTGACTTTGGTAACCGAGTTCTTGATTTCGTTGAGAGGAATACCGAGACCAAGTTTGGCAGCAATGAACGCGAGAGGATATCCGGTAGCTTTGGACGCGAGCGCCGATGAACGCGAAAGACGCGCATTGACCTAATGTCCCATGAGATGCGACAAAAAAAGTTGGGGGATTTCCCAACCTCGATGATGCAGTACTCTTGCGAGAACGGATTAAGCGCGTACTGGATGTTGCACTCGCCGACAACGCCAAGATGGCGGATGACGTTTACGGCCGTCGTTCGGAGCATGTTGTAGTCCGAATCGGAGAGAGTTTGCGAGGGCGCAATGACGATGGAGTCTCCGGTATGGATACCAAGCGGGTCAAAGTTCTGGAAACGCGCTGTGAGTCTAACAACCACACGAAGCGAAAGAAAGAACGAACCTCCATGTTACAAACGGTAATGCAATTGTCCCTGCAATCCCGCACGACCTCGTACTCGATCTCCTTCCATCCCTTCATAGATCGCTCCACCAACACTTGAGGACTGGTCGCAAATGCCTTGGCGCAAAGAGCCGCCAACTGCTCCTCGTCTCCTGCAAACCCACTTCCCAAGCCACCAAGAGCGTACGCCGCGCGCACGATAACCGGAAACCCGATAGCCTTGGCCGCTGCGATCGCCTCCTCTAGGTTTGTCGCAGTGGCACTCTCCGCGCACTTCTCCCCAATCTCCGCCATTGCGCTTGCAAACAATTGTCGGTCCTCAGTCGCGATGATCGTCTCAATGGGCGTCCCGAGCACCTTGACGCCCAAACCCGCAAACTCATCCTTGAGCTTGATCCCGACATTCAGCGCCGTCTGCCCGCCAAATGTCACATATATCCCGTCCGGCTTCTCGTACTTGATGATACGCCGCACGAACTCGGGCGTCACGGGGAGGAAGTAGACCTTATCTGCGAGACCCTTGGAGGTAGCAATCGTCGCGATGTTGGGATTGACGAGGATGGTGTAGATGCCCTCCTCCTTGAGTGCTTTGATCGCCTGCGAGCCCGAGTAGTCGAACTCGCCTGCTTGACCGATGGACAAACCGCCCGAGCCAAGGATCAAGACCTTGGAGACGTTGGCGCGTGGAACGCGGCGATCGTTCTCCTCCCGCTTCCCTCCCGGCATCGAAATGGGAACAAGTCCGCCATTGGTCGCGGCGCAATCAGCGACATTGCGAACGAAGACGTCGAACAAGAACTCGGTGTCGCGTGGGCCCGGCGTCGACTCGGGATGGAACTGCACGCTGAAGAACGGTTTGTCGATGCAGTATATGCCCTCGTTACTGCCATCGTTGGCATTCTGGAACAGCTCCGCCCATCCCTCAGGGAGCGTCGCGGTGTCGACCTGGAACCCATGGTTCTGGCTAGTGATGTAGCAACGTCCCGAAAGCGCGTCCGTACACGGGATATTGTGCCCGCGGTTGCCGTACTTCATCTTAGACGTCTTGGCGCCGGCGGCGAGAGCAAGGAGCTGGTGTCCCAGACAGATACCGAAGATAGGGCGGTCGGCCTTCTCGAGCGCAGTTCGGAGGCGCGAGATGGTCGGAGTGAGGAGCGAAGGGTCTCCTGGGCCGTTGGAGACGAAGATACCATCATACGGCTCGGTTTCCGCAAGGAAGTCGTAGTCCCAAGGGACGACCTTGAGGTCGACGCCGCGCTCGATGAAGCAGCGTATCTGGTTATATTTCATGCCCACATTGATCGCGAGGACGCGCAGTGGGCGTCCCATGGGATGGAGGCGGGATTCTGTAGTACTTTTGTAGAGCCGCGGGGCCTGAATGGAGACGGCGGCCACCAAATTAGTCTGGTTGGGGTCAAAGAATGGAATGTCGTCGTAGTCCTCGCGCCATCCTTGGGGAGATGGTGGAGAAGAGTTACGGGAGACAGCGCGGGATGGGGGTCGAGAATCGGGGACCAGCGGACGGGCTCGACCAGCGGGAGCTCCAGGCTTACGCGCCAGGATTTTTCCAAGCATGGAACCTTTTTCGCGAATCTTCTTGGTGAGGGCACGCGTGTCGACGCCGTAGATCGCGGGCACGTCGTTCTCCTTGAGCCATGCGCCGAGTGTAGAAGTTGCAAGGAAGTGGGAGTAGTCCTCGGAGTGGTAGCCTACGACGAGTGCTGCAATGTGGATTCTCGACGATTCGAAGGCGGCGGGGAGGTCATCGAGTGGGTTTTTAGGACGTTCGGGGACGCCGTAGTTTCCAACAAGGGGATAGGTGAGGACAAGGATCTGGCCCTCGTAGGAGGGATCGGTGAGGGACTCTGTGTAACCGACCATGCCTAGAAAGCGGTCTGGACATCGCGAAAATCGGCGAAGAGCGCGTACTGACCTGTCTGGAAGACGCACTCGCCGGCGACGCTCTTTTCTGCACCAAAGGAGATGCCGCGAAGAGCGGATCCATCGCTGAGCTCGAGGATGGCATCTTGCTGGACGTGGTCCGTCTGGGAGGGCACGATGGGGGGCAGAGGGTCGGGGATGGCGGTGGACATGCGGGACAGGACGGGACGCGACATGGTATTCACGGAAGACGCCTCCCGCGGTTTTGCGGGAGGAAAAAGAAGAAGAGGATTGGCAACGTGAGCGATCCCTGATATAGACGCCAGTATTTACCCTTGTTTATTTTCCCCATTATCGATTCAGATAATCTGGACGTGGTGGGCGCCGCACTTGCACTCCCGACTTACTCCCTCCAGCGCTCCGCCCCGTCAGCCTTTGTGTATTCAAAAATACCGGCAGCGGACACAGCTGGACGTTCAAGCCGTGCACCGTCAACTTGGCCTTGACCACCATGGCCACTCGACAGTACCGACGCGTCCACGTCGCAGGTCTTGTCTGTAAATGTGGCAAAACATCTCACACTCATCCGTTCTCGCTCTGCGCTGGCTGTAAACGCGTCTTCTATTGCTCCAAAAATTGCCAGACGGACGACTGGACAGCGCACAAGAAGGAATGCAAGGTTCTCAAAAACGTCAACGCACACGACACGACTACAGGGCATGATCTGTCCGATCCTAAGCGGCGGCTGGAATACTTCGTTTCTGAGCAGGTTCGTTCTAATTTGAACCTACCTCCGCAGCTCAATCATCACAGGAAGCCCGTATTCGCGTCTTACTTGACGAGCTGGGCGAAACTGGTAGCTCTTTTTACGGCTCATCGAATTCACCCTCCCTCGTCCGGTACGTTTCTACATCTCGTTCTCTCATCCGCGGCTAAATGACGCCTCAAGATGGGGCAGAAAGTGCCAGGTCTGCTTCAGGACGCCGTTTCACGACAGTGAGCACACCTTGACTACGTGCCCCACTTGCAAACTCGCGTGGTGGTGCTCTCCCAAATGTGCTGCCGTCTTCTCCGAAGCGGCTCACACATCCGCTCATTGTGCCGACCTTGAGCGCGTCGCTACTACCCAAGTATTCGAGATCGCCTACGAGCTAGCGCGCCCGCATCGTAAAAATGGCGCGAAATTGATGTTCAGTACCATGCACCCGCGATCGAGCTACGTTGCTCCAGGCAGCTTGAAGAACTGGGTTGATTACTGGAAACGAATGTGTCCAGAGGCGAAGAAGGAAGCGGAAGTCTTGGCACTTGAGTTCAGCCATGTCCCCAGAGCTGCGGCTGCCATCGAGCTGCTTTCCACCGAATCCGCTAGCATCACGTTGACGCTGCTCAATGCACTCGAAACCGCGATCCCCGGCCTAGAGACGCGCAGCTCCCTCTGCATCCACATTGTCGGCGCCAGCACGTTTGAGCTGGAGGTGCAAGGCCTGTCCGAAGAATTTCTTCACTTCCTTCCTAGTCTCAAGAAGCTGACGATTGTCTACGTCGGCCCGAGCGTATTCATGGTCAGCAATGGCGACGACACGAACCTCGCGTGTGCGGAATGTGCCCGCCGCTCCCGCCAACGCATTTCCATCCGCCGCTCGATGACCTTCCACGAGTTTGCTGCATCGTCCACTTACCGCTCGAATCCGCCCGACTTGGTGGCTGGATTCCATACCGGCATGGGCGAAGTTGACACCAATAGCTGGACCACGTCGTTGAGAATTATTCTCGACGCCGAAGTTCCGGTTGTGTTTACAGCGACATCGTTGTCCGAGGCGAAGCGGGATGTAATGCTTCTCGAGAGACTGCGCACATCTTTCTTGAAGAACATCGAGCGGAATCTTTGGCGCGGCACGGTACCGAAGGTGCGGGAGGAGCAAGAGCTTGTGCCGATGGAGGCCAGCCACTATATCAATAATTATTGGTTCATGGTCAAGGGTTGCATGTAGCGGCCGTATATTCAAAGTATGCAATTTTTTGCGCGTGCCCGGATCAAACACGTGAGCTTCGGTTCTTTGTCTTTGACCCAGTCCATCGATGGAGAGCCCGGGCCAATATGTCGGATTCTTCTACAGAACACACGTAGCAGGTCTTGTCTGCTCGTGGTGCTTCAAAATCTCACCGACTCCTTTGACGAAATGCTCCGGATGTCGACGCGCGCCGTATTGCAGCTCCGCCTGCCAAAAGGCCGATTGGAAGCACCACAAGCGCAACTGCAAGGGAGCTCGTCAAGGTCAACGAATACGACGCGTCGCAGACTCACGAAACCAACCTCGACGAGCGGCTCAAGTACCATATCGCGCAACAGGTGCGTCCGCCAGATTGCCCGATTTCATCTTGTTTACCGTCGTAGGACAAGCGCTACACCATCCCAGACACAGGGTCCCCTTATGCAAGCCCGTATGTCAGGTGCGATATCGTTCACTATTCCCGAACGCAGCCAACCTGCCCACAGATATGGCGTCAAATGCCAAGTCTGCTTCCGGACCCCATTCCACGACAACGACCACAAGTTCACTCCGTGTGGAACGTGCAAGGTAGCATGGTACTGCTCCGAAGAGTGCGCCAAGCTCTTCAAACAGTACCACACTCCGGAGCTGTGCAAGACGCTCTACACCATCCGCGGCGTCGACTGCACACGGATCGCGTACGCACTCGCGCGCCGCACCCCGCGACGATTCATGCTGCCTACCGAAAATGTCTACAACTCTCCCTCCTCCCCCATCAAAATCTCGAGCCTTTCCGGCTGGGACGCTTACTACGCGCGCATCGAGCCCGAATACAACGAGTTGGTCGAGAACATTAGCTCTGTGAGCAACTTCTCCCGCTCCCACCCCGACGCGCCCAAGATGCTCAAACTCCTCGGCACCGAATCCGCGAGCATCCCGCTCACGCTTCTCCACACCCTTGAGAAGGTCTTCCCCGACCTCTACAAACGCACTAAACTCTGCATTCATATTATCGGCGTCGAGCATCTCGAGACATCCACGATGCCCATGCTCGAGGAAATCATGCACCACCTCCCCAATCTGCGCACGCTCGTCACTGTCTACGTTGGCATACGGCTCGAGCCCGCGTCGGACGACGACGACACGCGCAATTCCGCATGCCCAATCTGCATCCAATCGAGCACTCGACGCCGCTTCATCATTCGGCGGACCGGCACCTACCACGATTTTATAAAAAGCCCCGCGTATGCTGCCAACCCGCCCGACCTCGTGGCGGGGTTCAATACCGGCATGGGCGAGGTCCACTCGGAGTTCTGGGCGCCTACGATCCGCCACATTCTCAGCATAAATGTCCCCGCGGTGTTCACGACGTACTCGTCGTTCGAGGCGGAGCACGATACCCAGTTTCTCACCACCCTTGGGGCCAAGTTCATCCAAGCTGCGGAAAAGAATCCGTGGCGCGGCGTTGTGCCCGAGTATGATGAGCGGTTCGAGCTTTGGGGAAAGCCGGCCGAGCATTGGATCAACCACTTTTGCATCATCGTCAAAGGCAAAGACCCCAACCCCCATCCGCTACACGCGTTACCACACCCCGCAGAACTGCGACGCGAGCTAGAGACAATGATGGAGTTTGCTAGGTCCCGGGCAAGGTCCTAATGCTCATCTTGTATTTCTTGATTGTATTCAACATCTCTTGATTGTATTCAACAAAAACTAGTATCCAGTCTGGAAGCAGCAGAGTTTGTGGCGCGAACCCGCCGCGCCGTTCCAATCCTGCTTCTGGTGCTCAACGCTGCACTGAGAGTATGTTAGCTCCCAATCGCCATAGACGGACGAGCGTGGCATACGTAACGCACGGTCTGGCACCGTACACACGCCTTCAACTCCTCCTTTTTGCTGCACGCCGGCAGCCCACACGTATCCCAATTCTTTGTTGCGCGCCTCACGCGATTAGCAGCGCGGTTAAACTGCGACGAACCGCTTAACCACGCGACCATGCGCGCGCTCACGTCCCCCAGAAGCTCCCGGCCACGATAGCGCGCCGCCCACTGCATGAGGACGGGCAGGAGTACCTGCTGGGTTTGCCCGTCGATAATAGTGGCCCGATCCGGCGTCCGGATCAGCTGCACGCAGAGAGTGTTGAGGAGCTGCAGGGAGCAGCCCGCGGCGCTGAGGTAGAAGTCCTGCATGTCAGGATCCCGGGAGTTCTTGAGTGCGGCGTCCCACCGGACGACGCGTTCCGCAATGCGCTCTGCGAGGATTTGGGGGGAGACGTTTGCCGGGTTGTGCAATGTCCTTAGAGGAGCGGAGGTATTTGTAAAGGTAGGGGAGGTGTTGAATCTGGTAGAGAATCTCGAGGTAGGCATTGTTGACGGGGTATTCTGCAAGGAGAGATCGCTCAGACGGATGAAGTTGTTCAGTGGACGGCGGGAGTTCCAGAAACTTGGCGATGGTAGCGGAGAGATAATGTGCGCAAAACTGTGACCACACGCGGTCTTGCTGTGCTTCCACAACGTCCGAGGCAAAGGCGGACACCTGCGATACGTTTTAGATGCGATTTGAGACGAGATAAGACATGCGTGTTGCTTCACGCGTCCGTTGCGTTCAATCTCCTGGCCGGTAACGAACTGGATCGGAAGCCTGATTTGAGAGGAATCGACGGGATTTTGGGGCTCGAAGCCTAGTTCTGTGAGCAGAGGTAAGATCTGGGAGGAAACGGACCAAGCATAACTGCGAAGTGGTCAGATGTGAGTCGGTTCGCGTCCATCGACATAGTGGAAACAAAGAGACAGTTCAGGTCGTGACTGATGTCAATGCATTCATCTACTCTATTCCTTGTACGCAAAGTCCGTTAATATCTCCCGCGAACGGTCAGCCACCCCGGCGTCTGTCCAATAGAAGTTTTGGGGTATAGAGATGATTGAGATTGTGCTCGGCAAGCCCGCCCACAAATTGATTATGGACTCTCCAAGAACATGGACCTCGAGTTCTTTACAACCCGTCCTGTCGAAAAAACGCACTAATACATCCACTGGATTAGGCAGCAGGTATTGTGAAAGAACCCGCAGCTGGCGTAGGGCGGGAGTTATGAACTTTCCGAGGAACGAGATCGCGATACCGTCATGTTCATTGGGCAGGTCGTCAAACTCTGTGAGAACGAGAGTGTGTAGATGTTGGAGGACGATGTCGTCGTCCGGTAGGGCGCCATCAACAGCCACAAGCTCGCAATATACGAGGTTGGGCGTTTGTTTGAGAATTGCAGCGCAGAATGTTGGCTCGTGGCAGATTATAACGAGCGCAGTGAGCTGCCTCCACGGCAGCAAGTTGATTGGGATGTAGAAGTCCCAGAGTATCGCGGAGCGTAGCTTCGGCGCGTTGCATTGGGGCTTTCTATCTGCATTGACGGAGGCGGGAGGGCCAATTCCGATAACGCCTGGCTGCTGGGCGCGAATTTCGATGGAACGCAACAGAGGGAAGGTACCTTCAAGAGTACCATCGTATTGCCAGGTGTGGAACTCGACATGCTCCCAACGCCCGGACGCGCCGAGCATCACGTTGGTCAGGTCGTCGGCCATGTCCTCCATGTCGTGGTCAACGACATGAAGCGATAGAGGCCGGGAACCGGATCGCTCTATCCAGCACGATACACCTGCGGCGCTGCTCTCCGAGTTATCCAAAGGTATCGTCGACCACAACGCCGATAGGCCAAGTGCAATCCGCCTCCACTGCCGACAAACTTGCGCGAGAGTAGTCGGAGATCCGGGCCCAGCCAAGGGCGGCGGTTCTGGATATGGAGGAAGGTATAGCATGAAGATGTTGGCCGTGAGCTCGTTAGGAAGCTGGAGGATTGGGTATGTGTACGAATCGAGTTTTTGTCGTAGGATGCATCTTTCTGCTTCGATTTCCGCCAGGCGGGCGCGGTCTGCAGCAAAGAGAGCCATTGGTGGTGGACGTCGCTGCGACGCTGCCTTGAAGTTAGGTAAAGTCGCAAGTGATGGACAGGAGCAAGGCTTGCTGAAAGAACTTCTACACGTACAACAAAACCCCAAGTCCTGCAAGTACCTACTCATGAGTGTGTTTACATTTGTCAAGCCCTGATCTGCAAGACGCGCTCGTAAAAGGCGAGCTCCCGCTCCAACGCATCGACCACCGTATCCTCTTTTCGGAACCCATGTCCTTCTCCTTCGTACAGCTTGTACTCGACCACTCCTCCTCGCCTCTTGATACTCTCGTAGATGACCTCCGACTGTTCCTTGGGCACGACACGGTCGATGTCGCCCTGTAAGATCTACACGAAGCGCGTTTGTCTCCAGTGCAAGTGGCAAATACTTGAACGCACCAATAACGGCGCCACAATCTTGTCCGCATGGTCCACCGGCGACCTCTCCGCGTAGATCTGCGGAATTTCTTTCAAATCACCGCCTAACAATCCGACCATATAACCCGACTCAAACTTGTGCGTATCTGCCACCAGCCCACGCAAGTCTGAGATCCCGTACATCGAGGTTGCTGCCGCGAACGCCGTCAAGTCAGAGCTGGTGCTGACGGCGCCGAGAGCGGTCAACCCGCCGGAAGAGCCGCCGCGGATGACAGTACGCTTTGGGTCGATAAGAGCATATTCGGCGGAGGAGAGAATCTTGGCCGCTTGTATGCAGTCCTCAACGTCGACGACGCCCCATGTCTTGGCGAGACGCTCGATGTAGGCACGTCCATATGCCGATGAACCGCCAAAGTTCACGTTGAGCCTGCAAAGACCAAGTTGGCGAACAAATATTGGAACAACAGACACTTACCATGCCCAACCACGCGAAGTGTAATATTGCGTTGTTATTTCGAGCGCCTGCGACGTAAAAGAGGTCGGCCCGCCATGCGCGTGCACAACACAGGGTGGCAGTTCGCCAGAAACACTCGTTCCCGTGTAGTCGGGATTCGTGGGCGGGTAATAAACAACGTGGATAGGTCTTTGGGACGGTGGGGCATTGAGAGTTATCGGTTTTGGGAGAGAGAACAGTGATTTTGGGAAGTCGGGACCCGAGGAAGGTTTGGAAGCAATGGTGGAGAATGTGGCGTTCGAGGTTGGCGTTAAGGTACAGAGAACTATCTCCGGGGCAGCGTCGACCGGGGAGCCGATGAAGGCCACCGCGTCGTCCCCTAACACTGTGCACAGACTGTATCGCGACGTAGGGATTCTCCACAAGGGTCCGGGTGCCTGAAACCACATCGATGAGGTAGAGAACAGCGCGGCCATCTCGGAAGGCCGAAAACACGACACTAGTGCCTTGCTGGATAACCGCATACGGCCACCACCCCAGAAGCCACGTTGGCTCACCAAAATCCTCGGAAAGTGGTTCGGGAAGCAGAGGACTGGCTGTCCGCGTCTCAACGTCGTATTTCCAGGGATTGATGTATCCAGACGCGTCGGACGTGAACAGGATGGTTGACGCGTTGGCCCATGACGGGTAAGATATGCTGATCGAGGGAGAGCCACCTGCAATGCGCGAGGAGTTGGAAATAGCGAGAGTTTGGGCGTCAAAGTCGGCTATGAAGAGATCGGCGGTCTCCCTGCCCGAGAATGAGACGGAAACACGAAGATGGAGATTGACAGACCAGGGCATGTAGGGCAGCATCCAGTTCTTCCAGACTATTTTGGAGCCATCCGGGGAGAACTTGGGTGACGCGTAGAAATCGGCACCACTAACGAGCTCCGAAACGACGTTGGCTTGTGTATCGATGACACAGAGCTTGTTAGAGACGCTGGCCGGTGTCGTCGCGTTGGTATGGTCTTCCCAGATTGCGACGAGGATGTGTGGATGGATTGGATGGACTGCGATGTCGGCATAGCGGTATTCCTTGTTGTCTGCAGTTGAGTGAGCCTGAGCCAAAAGCGCAAGTGGCACGTACCGGGAGTAACTGGGCGCGCCTCCCCGCCGGCGGTTTGCATATATACTCTCCCATCTCCGATGTGAGAGAAGTAGATGACGCCGTTGTGGACGACAGCAGGCGCCCCGCCATACTCGTGGACACCGCTCCGGACATTCCACTCCTTCCCAACCGCATCTTGACCTGTCTCCGACGCGACGAGGACGTTCCGCCCACCCTCGGAAGGCCGGCCTTCCAGATGGTACACCTTGCCGGTTCCCGAATCGACAACGGCTTCAGCGAGACGAACGGACTGTTTCGAGCCTGAGCCTCATCCTAACAGAGGATAAGGGAGTTCTTTTCTTACAGCCTTGGTTATGTTACTGGCGGAGATGGGCGAATTCCAGGTCCCGTATGGTGCCGAGGTCATCGCGACGGAAGCAGAGATTGCGTGGGTCTGATGTGATGTACGCTAGGATATGTCGCGCCCTGCACGCGGATTGCAGGTTTTCAAAAAACTTTTAGGAAGAAGACCTTTACTCACACGACAGCGAGCGCGCAAAGCTGAAGTCCAGGACACGAAAAAAGTCATAGTTTACATTCGCTATTCCACAGCAGAGTGTCCGTATCGATACGCTGTATAATTCATGAAATGCAAGGAGTGCCAAGGAACACCCTGATAGTCTGTCAACATAATCTCCGCTCCGAATCTGGAGGGAGCTTGTCCGTGTCTCCCAGGCTTTCCCTGCCGGGCCAAACCCGTAACCAACAGTGAAGAGGTCCAGTACTATACCTATCTCCGCGATGTGGAGACTATGCCGAAAAATTAGGCATTGGTTTTCCGACCTGTTTGAGACGATACCATTATTGGAAATGGGAAATCATTCGATTTGTCTTTGTTCTCGGAGTGGTCAATAATTCCAGTCTAAAAAGCGCCGGCAGTCATTCCTCCGTCAACGACCATAATCTGTAGACTTCTTGTTAATCCCGACCTTGGAGATTATGGGAGATGCAGGCCTTGTTCGTCAGGTAGGCATTGGTGACGAGCGTTTCGACAATGCTTGCAATCTCATGCGGCTTTCCCATTCGCCCAATCGGGATCAAGCTCTATGCACTCGCTTAGAATCAAGCTGAAATGTCTGCGCCGGGTTCAATACGCACCCGAATTTCGTCGCTGGGGTTGGCCATCATTGTCGTATCTACCAAGCAAGGTGTGTCTCGTTGCGATGCAAGATGGACGCAGAGAGACCTTCAATGAGAGCGGGAGCGACGACATTGCATGTCTGGAAGTAGCGTAAGTTCCACTCGGGCGCTCCCAGATAAATGCACCGACAATCCCATCTTTTGCGTAGCGAACCGCGATCCAGTGCATCATGCCATGAAGCGCCGACTTTGCGGATGCGTAGTGTGGACCGATCACACCGCCGATACCTGTTTTGCTTTCCGTATGTCAAGTAAAGCATTGATCTCGAAATTTACCCGCAGCGACGCTGAGTTCGCGGTGAGAAGTTGATAGCGCAATGGCAAGAGTTGGTCCGGTACCTGGAGCAGAAGACAACCCGCCCGTATTTCTTCTGGGCCATATGTGGCACACAAAGCTGAGTGAGCTATTCCGAACTGTCAGCCGAATATTTTCTACGTCTGAGCCCGCACCAGGAAACTAGAGCCAGTATTGATTTTCCAGGTCCGCTCAAAGTCTTCCAGCACCACGTCTTCAATATCTCCTCTCTTCCCAACAACAGTCCCCGTTGTTCCGGCGTTGTTGAACAAGATATCTGGATGTCCAAGCGCTGAGACCACGGCGGCGTGGAGCGCACGGACACTGTCGTAATCGGACAAATCGGCCTGAAATGCCTGCGCGCGTACCCCAGAGACGCCAGAAATCTCAGACGCAAGCTCCTCCGCGGTTTCTTTGGCCGCATTGTAGTGAACGGCGATTGAACAGCCCTTGGCGGCAAGAGCCCGCGCAGTTGCCTTGCCAATGCCTCCGCTGTTTCTTCTGTGAGATGACCATGGATTAATCCAAGGCGACGGCACCTACGAGCAGCCAGTAATCAGAGCGAGTTTGCCTTGAAGCGACATCGTGGGCGAGAACAAAAGCGGGCTTCAGGTGATCCGTCCTTTCCAAACTCTCTCATCAACGCAACTCCCATCCTCGGAACGCCGTCCTGAGCACTCTTCAATGTAGAAAGGGCGTAAGCGCAGTCTTCAAACTGTCGGAACGGCTCACCTTCCGGTTCTCCAGCGTCAGAGCCGGCGACAAGAATGCGATTCCGCTGCTGGTATTAAAGCTCGAGCTCGGCGGGGTCCTCTTCTGCATGACAAGCACCTCTATCATGGCCACCCAGCTTCGCACAATTTTCGTCACCGGCGCCAACCAAGGTCTGTTCATACGTTCATTTCTGTATTTGTGTTTAATATTCATCCGGGCAGGCCTCGGAATGCACACCGTACACCAGCTCGCGCAGAAGAAGAATATTCTCGTCTTCATGGGTAGGGTCTGACGGTTCACTCAGCCGCGGAAGTGCTAATCGCGCAGGCTCTCGAAAAATTTCGAACGCCGAAGCAGCTGTTGCGAAATTCGCAGCAGATATCCACCCGTCCTCCACGGTCGTGCCGGTTCAGCTCGACCTCACCGACGACAATTCGATCTTGAGTGCTGCAACGACGGTGAAGGAGACTTTGCGGCAGAAGTGCGTTGTTGGTCTCGACGTTATCGTGAACAAGTGAGTCACCTCCGATTCTCCGTGACCTGGTCTGAGTCTTCCCAGCGCTGGGGCTGCCGATGGTTTCAGACAAACCTATGCTGTTAATGTGATTGGTACTGCCGCCCTCACTACCGCGCTTCGACCAATGATGAACAACGGCGGCGCCATCGTGAACATCTCTTCCCGTCTGGGATCGCTCACTTGGCACACCGAACGGCCCGTTCCGCCATCTTTACAGTACCACCCGGCGTATAGCTCTTCCAAAGCAGCACTCAACCAGCTCACACTTGTTTGGGCCATTGAGGAGGAACAGAAGGGGAGTGGAATCCGCGTCGTTGCGGTCTGCCCTGGTATGCGCGCGCGTCGCTTAACATCTGGCGTCTGAAACCACTTTAGGCTTCAATGCGACAAGTCTAAACGGCTACATGGGGACCGCGTCTCCTGCGGAAGGATGCAAGATTATCGTGGAGACAGTGCTTGCCACGGAGGGGAAAAGTGGTGCATTCTTCAATAAACATGGTCCAATTGACTGGTAGAGCCGAATGCCAACAATATACGGGCTCCAACACTCGAAACTTTCTTACATTCACACGGTTGTGATTACGCGCCCACATCATGTGTTGTGAGATATTTTATTTTTAGACAGCGACAGCGTCCCCAGACTCGGACTTTTTCCGCCCCGCCTCGCCCTTCTCCACGTCAACTTCAAGAGCTCTCGCCTGCCGCATCTTTCTGCGCGCATATACCACTTCCGGTCGTGCTTTGTTCATGAGATAGCGCATGTAAACCATCGCGATGACCGTAACAACTACGGTGATCGCAAGGACGATTTTCTGGATCTTATTGGATTCGGAGTCGCCTGCGGGGCCCATGAGAATTTCCAGTTTGGAGCTCTTCTGAGAGCGTACCGTCTGTTGCGAGTGCATAGCCAATGTACACCACAGCAAATTGTTTCGGGAGGGACACGACCGCGGCAACGAGGAACACCCAGAAGGGCATTCCAACCGCCGAGAAGACGGCGGTGGTTACTGGTTGTGTGTCGGCATACGAACTGAGGAGGGAACGAAACACTCACAATGACCGGGAAGCGCGCTGTAGCGCGCAATAATCGCGACCGTCAACCCACCATGGCGGATTGTGTGTGCCAGAAGAGCATAGTTGGCGTTTCGACCTTCCAGTTTTGCACCGCGTTGACCACAGAAGTAGCGGAATACGCTGAGTGAGTTTAGTACAATGAAACCACGCTGCAATACACGTACTAGAAGGTTAGGATTTCGCCAAGGATCGTGCCGGCCGCCACAATTCCAAATCCCTGTCCGAGACCCCAGACAAGACCACAGAGCATTGCGACGACTTCGTGTCCAAATAGCTTTTTTCCACGCGTCAGTACTCGGCTGTCGGACACGAATGGAGAGCGTACCGGAGGAAACGACAGTGCTATGAGCACGATTATAGGTATCACCCATCCACCTTTCAGGCTACATAACGTTCAGATGAAAGATCGCCGAAGGAAAGTCGGAGACGTACTCGTGCAACCAGTTTGTAACGGGTTTGAGACCGTCGATAATTTTGTCATGGTACACCTCGATAACGACGATAACCGCGACAATTATCCCGATGACAAGGTAGCGTTCTACTTTGGTTCAGAGGATGCTGAACAGAGGTTGGGCGCGATAACGCACGAATGAGCTGTCTTGTAGACTGCGCTCGAAACCCTCGTCTGAAGCCGCCTCCCTCCAGCATCTCTATTTCGCTCGGGGTTGGGCTCGGTGTGCGCGTCATATCACGCGCAACGTCTTGGGGCTTTTGGGTGGCGTTCGTCGTGGGAGGGTACGCGAGTCCCAATCCTCCGTTGGAGTCTGTGCTGCTCAGATGCACGGCGGGCAGGGGAGTTGGTTGGTGGAGGTGCGGTTGGGGTTGAGGCATGTCGATCCGTGTAGACATGCGGATGACACGAGTGTGGAGAGACGGAGCGAAGGCGGCGTAGACGCTTTAAGACTTGAGCTGCCCTGGAATGCGCAGTGGAGGGGGATAACGAGGGGCCTGTAGTCGCCGTCGGAAGTCGAGTGCGTTGGTGAGAGACCGACGGTGAAACGAATCATTTCCGCAGTTGGAAGGGCTGCGCCGCTGCAGGATCGTCGCCAAATATTAATAGATATCATGGCGTCATGGAGCAGTCGGTTGCTCCCGGAATTCAATCGTTCAAATGTGCTATAGTCCATGGTAAGTCAAAGGCCCGGGCTTCTATAGAATGGAACATGGGCGAATTTTTACGACAAAATAGAAGAGTCCAATCTGAGAAAACCGAAAATACTTCCCCAGCGGGGAATCGAACCCCGAGCACCAGTGAACGCAAGGAAATGACTTGAGAGACTGATATGTTGAGCCATTACACCACTGAGGATTACACCAGTTGGAGAGCCAATTATCCTAATACTTCAGCAAATGTGTCGATTCTTGCCTATTTGCTCAATTCTTGCGTCAGTTTCTCTTGCACGTTATTTGTTCTTTCTCTTATCATCCTCTAATAGAGCATAATGTCAATATTAATGCTATCGCGCTCGTGCTACACAATCATAGCCAAATCTCTGCTGCTTCCAATGGCATATCATACACCACTCCTCACAGGCTAGAGTCGTACTCACATTTTCTCCCCATTCAAGCTGGGTAATAATAGGCTGTCAGCTCCGTGGCTCCAAGCACCAGTATATTCTCACCTTGCAACACAGTCTCTGAATCAGAGCAGGCCTAGACGCTTCGCGTAGCTCGCCTGTTTGATCTGTAGACCAGGGAGCGCTCGCTTTCTACTTTTCCAGCTGCATTTCCGGCGTTGGCAGAGCTTTAGCTTGTCAGTAGATATAACAAGATTATCTGGAGGGCAATTACTGAAGTTCATGACGTCCAAAACATCGTGTAGATGCAATTTCTTCTTTGACCACTGGCATGTTCGTCCCCTCCGCTGCGAGTTTGAAGATAAAACCTTGCTCAAAGACTTCTGTTGCGCCGATTTCTTACAATCCTGTCACAAAAATCAGGTAAAGTTGAACTGTGGGAATCAGCGCCCACCTTCTCGACGATGGTACGCCAGGCGATTTAGCCCACATATCGCGTGCTCGACGTTGCTAGTCTGGTAGCTATTTCGAACATCCGTCCCGTAGTGGTACCGGGGGACGCGGGCGCGCACTGCGGGCGAGCACGAGCCTCCGCCTTGGTCCACACCCGCTTCCTCGACGAGGCCCACGGTTATCGTGGCCATTCGCATACACTTCTGCTCCCTGTCTCTTCAAGCACTCGAGATTGTGCCGACACCACAGTCATGGACGGCTGGTATTTGTCGAGTACACTTTGCCCATTGGGCGATGATCCTGTTGCGTATTTGTTTCATGCAGCAGCAGCAAAGTGTGTTGGTGATCAACTGGTCGACGGAGACAATCTTTGTGAGTTGGGAACTTTGGTGTCGTCGTCTTGCGCCTTGAGCTTGAGGCTGTTTGCTTCGACATTGAGATACTTTTAAGTAAGGTTTTGAATTTGTATTTGCGAGACTGCCAGCAGAGATGGAGAGAGGAGGCGCACCAAGCAGCTTTGTGGAGTTGCCCGGCGCGTTTCGAATGGACAGCGCTTGAAGAACCTTTCAGTGAACGCGAAGTGCCACACGCGGCCAAAACATCACAACGGACATCAGCACAACTTGACGCGCGCCACCATGCACACCGGCGGATTGTCCATCCCGGCTCGGATGAAAGAGCTCCTCGCGCAACCAGGCTTCATTGGAACCGACAATGGTGGGCAAGAGTTGCGCAGTTTATACACCCGCGGTAAGATGCTGCTCCTGCAGCGCTAGCCAGACCCGTTTCTCAAGTTGCGAAGGAACGCTGGACCTCGACCCTCGTCTTCTGTCGCCATTCGCGCACACGGTGTTTGTTGGAGCGAGGGAGGATGTCGAGGAGGTTTGTGCATTGTCGTCCCGCTTTTGTTACTGAAACAAGGAAAGGCGTACAAACGCTCGAAACCAGACCTGACGGCTACGGAGACGCCCTACAAGCTCAGTTACGCCGTGCTTGCGATCTTCGGCGTACAGGCCGTCCAAGGGCCGCCTGGCTCGCAGGACTACGTCGGGACTCTGCAGTTTCTCATCTCCAAGGGCATGCCGGTCGACATCCCGGATGTGGTAGGCTTTACAGCGCTAGACCACGCGTGTATGGCCTTGAGGCCGCTCGACGCGCTGGTCAAGTGCTTGTTGGTCAATGGTGCGGATCCTGACACGAAGGATCGATACGGGACGGTGCGTGCTCGTTTTGTCTGTGTTCACCATACTCACATCCGTGCTTCAGACGGCAATCTGCGGCGCGATGCAACATTCGCATGTTGGCGTCGTTGACGCGCTCATGGAATATGGGGCGAGCATCGATGTGAAAGACGCGGACGGCGTCAGTGTTCGAGATTGGTATGTGACTTGCGGGCCACAAGTCGCCGCGGTCATTTCCAAATGGATTCGGACGCGCTCTGGAGAGGCTGCGCCACGGGAAGAGAAGCGTTGCGACTGGTGCAACAAGGCGGGCGTGCCGTTGAAGAATTGCGGCAAGTGTCGAGTTGCAAGATACTGTTCCCCGGAATGTCAGAGTACGTGCTACTGCTGTCTTGTTTCCAGGCTCAAATTTGCGACAGAGAAAGCGTGGTCCAAACATAAGAAGACGTGCACACCATTCGGTGGGGACAACACTGTGGCACTCAAGCCGTTCTACCGCAACAACGCGGTGTCGATTCCGACTGCGGAAGTGCGCCGAAATATGGCATTCGCTGCGTTCACCGACTCGGACCTCCCTTCCCCGCGCGCAGGATCTAGCAAGAAAGGCCCTTCGCAAAGTCTGACTATCAAGGTCCAGGTTCCGTTCACCGGTTACCCCATCGTGAAGAGCAGTGGCGACTTGATGGTTTATAACAAAACGCGCGACTTTATGTGCTCGATTAGAAGGGTGGACGCCCCGGAGGCGTATGAGCGGATATCCGAAGTGGTGAGGGACAAGGGAGTGGGTGGAGCCAAGGCGTACTTCATGGCCGAGCTGGAGAGTAAGGATCGACTAGTGGTCAAGGTATCAGAGCTGCTAGCGCCCCAGTCGTGGTAGACAACGTTGAATGCACGGGTTGAACGCGTAAGTGTACGCGTATTCAACACACTGCCTCGAGTCATGGGCCTTTATCAAGGCAGACCGGAACGTTACCGTTTAGGACTCCTCTCTCCTCTCCACCACCACCATCTCTTCCTCCACCTAACCGCACACAACCTACTCCCGCGCTCCCTTCCATCCCTCTATGCGTATATTCACTGCGTCCCTCGCTGTTGCGGGGCTCGCCGGCCACGCCCTCGCTCATCGGGTGAGCGACGGCCCCGTCCGCCAGCGCAAGTCTCTCGGCTTTGGACCTGTCCACAAGCATGCGGTCTACAAAGCCAGTCCTTATCAGGTCCAAACCAACAGCTTCAAGCGCATGGTTCCCGAGACCGACCCGTTCGTCGTCGCTCAGTCGTTCGTCGAGGACATCCTTGGCAACCAGCCCGAGGCTTCGTCGTACAAGATCCGCAAGGACTCGTACACCGACAAGAACACCGGCATTACCCATGTCTACGTTCGCCAGTTGGTCAACGGCCTCGAGGTCACCGACGGAGACATGAACATCAACGTCAAGGACGGCGTCGTCCTCTCTTACGGGAACTCGGTGCGTGCGCCCCAGTTGCCTCTGTACTAGCCACTCAGTCTTTTTTAGTTCTTCCCGGGCCCTGTGCCGTCCCACCTCATGCAGGTTCCGCTCGATGCCGACATACGTCACCCCCCACCAGGAGTTCTGCGACACTCTTGCAGATGATATGGAGTTCCGTTACACCTCTTTCCTCCAGTCCGCCGACGGTCAGGTGGTTATGGGCGACGCCCAGGAGGCAGCTGCCCCCGACGCCGCCCTGCGTCACCTCACCCATGTCCACCACTCCAACTGCCGCCACCAGCAACTTCCCCTGGTTTTGGCTGCACAGTCTCCCGTCGGCGGCGATATTGACCTCCGCGCGGCCCTCCTCCAGTTTATGGTTGCCGCGACTCCGAGCGACCATGTCGTCAATGACATCCTCAGCAACTACGACTCGCACTTGTCGCAGATGATCGAGTACTCCGAGGGCAACCACTTTGCGCCTTCGGACGAGCCAACGTACATTCTTGTCGACAATGTCCCCGACACCGTCAACCCTGTCAAGGCCAAGCTTGCCTACGTCCAAGTTCCCGGCAAGGATGACTCGGTTCATCTCAGCCTCGTCTGGAAGGTTCGTACTATGCTTTGTATTGCTGTATGTTGCTCATGGCTCCGCAGTTCGAGGTCGAGATGCAGGACAACTGGTACGAGGCTGCCGTTTCGGCCGTCGCCCCTCATCGCGTCGTCTCCGTTGTTGACTGGGCTTCGGACGCCGCCATCGCACCTGTTCCGATTCCTCCCAAGGCCGCGACCTACAACGTCTTCGCGTTCGGTATCAACGACCCCGAGGAGGGCAAGCGCTCCATTGAGAAGGAGAGTTTTGACCCACTCGCCTCGCCCGCCGGCTGGCACGCGCTCCCCTACTCCAACGACCCTTCGTTCCGCGGCATCAAGGTCAAGGCCAAGGAGTTCTACCGCAACACCACGACCACCTGGGGTAATAATGTACGTTTCTGCTCTCTTCTAATGCACGGCTACTCATTCAAATAACAGGTCTTTGCCCAAGAGAACTGGGAAGGCCAGAACGCGTACATCTCCAACTACCGTCCCGATGCTGGCGCTGGTTTGTCCTTTGACTACGCCTACAAGCCCAAGGAGACGGAGAAGGGCGACGCGCTCGAGGAGGCGCAGAAGTTCATCAATGCCACCGTCACTCAACTCTTCTACACCACCAACATGGTCCACGACCTTTACTACCGCTACGGATTCGACGAAGTTTCGGGCAACTTTCAGCAATACAACTTCGGCCGCGGCGGTGAGGGCAACGACGCCGTTATCGCCAATGCCCAGGACGGCTCCGGTTATAACAATGCCAACTTTATGACGCCTCCCGATGGTCAAAACGGACGCATGCGCATGTACCTCTGGAACACGGCGCTCCCGTACCGGGACGGTGACTTTGAAGCTGGTATTGTTATTCACGAGCTGAGCCACGGGTTGAGC
The DNA here is from genome assembly GCA_014461125.1 of Mycena kentingensis (nom. inval.). Taxonomy (NCBI): domain Eukaryota; kingdom Fungi; phylum Basidiomycota; class Agaricomycetes; order Agaricales; family Mycenaceae; genus Mycena; species Mycena kentingensis (nom. inval.). The sequence continues at coordinate 146,847 of JACAZG010000032.1, read as the reverse complement.
ACTCGACTTACTGGTGGTCCCATGAACTCGGGCTGCTTACCGTTCGGTGAGAGCGGTGGAATGGGCGAAGGCTGGGGTGGTGCGTTCAACTTGGTTTTGTGCGTTTCTCCAGCTCATTTATATTACAGATTTCCTCGCGACTACCATCCGTAGCACCGAGACCTACTCCGACTACGCCATGGGATCGTGGGCCGCGAACCGCGTCCAGGGTATCCGTAACTACCCTTACTCGCTCAACGACACCATCAACCCCTCGACGTACAAGACGCTCGACAAGCCGGGCTACTTTGGCGTTCACGCCATCGGCGAGGTTTGGGCAGAGATTCTCTGGCACGTTTCGCAGCGCTTGATTGTCAAGCATGGGTTCAGCAAGACGCTCTTCCCGCCGCAACCCGCCGAGGACGGAACTATCCCAGAGGGTGACTTCTACCGCCCGAGGTCGGGCAAGAAGCCGCTGGTCCCCAAGCATGGCAACTCGCTTGCTGTTCAGTGCGTTGATGTTGTTATGTTTGTTCACCCAAACTGATTTTGTTAGGCTCGTTCTTAATGGAATGAAGCTTCAACCTTGCCGCCCCGGATTCTTCGAGGCGCGCGACGCGATCATCCTCGCGGACCAAGAGCTGACTGGTGGCGAGAACTTCTGCACCTTGTGGAAGGGCTTCTCTGCCAAGGGTTTGGGGCCCGACGCGAATGTTGTCTTGCGGACGCCGTGGGGTGGAGGAGTCCGCACAGACGACTTTGAGCTTCCGATTGCATGCGGCTCGGATGCAGACGATTAGATGCGTCCACCCTTGTGGTCCGACGCGTGAATCGACGCGGTATGAATACACGGACACTTAGGAGGCATTCCTGCGCTAACATCTGCAACTTGCGCATGCATTTACGACCATTCTCTCTATCCTAGGTAGCGTAGCTGTACGACTAGATGTGAATACATGTTTGTGGTAATGGACTCGAACTCGGAACACAGCTGCTTCTCCCGCAGCGCCGAAAATACAGCCAACGAGTGTATGTCCAGCCGGTAGCGCTGAGAAGGAGCGTTTCCTAATCGGGTTGGTGTGCAGTGGCGCGCGGGCAGTTGTCGACTTTTCTCGAAGAGCGCGCGCCGGCCTCTGATATGTACCGCGCGTGACGCACGGATACAGTCAAACCTTTTGGTGGCGAAGCTTGGGCCCAGCAATGGCTCAGTGGCCTCGTCTAGCCTCAATATATGCTCTTTGTATGCTCTCCAGTGTCTGTCTCTGCCGACACTGCCTACGGACGAGAGGTGTCAGATCTGGCGCGATGGCACACAGTCTCACGACCCCCTCCCCCCAGTTTAGGAAGTAGCTCCGAGCAAGTTGATGCTGGTTGCTACGCTGGTTGCCAGCCTCCCGCGTCCCCCTGTGGCCGGCGTCGGGCGTGTTAGCGCACAGGAGAGCGCCCGCGGCGCGTGCCAAGCTTTGGGGAGACAGCCAACCAAAAATTCTGCTGCTTATGTCTTATGTGACGGACACTGTAGTTAGATACAAGCACTTGCTTGGGAGTTTCTGCTCTGGGGACCCATTTTTTTAAGTGAAGGAATACATATCCCTCCCCCAACCCGCCCAGCGCTTGCCAGCGCTCGCTTCATGCTGTTCGGTGCGCCTCGGGAGATTCTCGGTTGATGTCGGATGCCAAACGGAGTTATTGCCGCCATGTTGGTGATAGCCATATCTTTCACCTCTTGCCTACGGACCACCTTCACATGCTACGCCTCCCACGATAAACCGATAAACCGGGTTCACATCTTAGTAGTGGGCCCACCGTGCCTTGTCTGGCAGCACCAACGAATGCCAAGGGACCCCAATTGCCTCGAAATACTTTTGCCCTCGCTCGGGCTCCTTGTCCGCCACACTCTGGCCAGACCCTGTGGTCCCAAACCTATCTTGAATTGACATGGGTGCATTTGATATCTCTTCGCGTGGATCCTGGATAAATAAATCCCTTCCGAACAGCGGACCCCATCTGCTTCTGCTCTTCCCCCCCGCAGCGCAAACCGCTCCAGCAGGCGACGCCCGTTTCGAAATGGTCCACTTTCTCGACTTGCTCAATGCTCATGTCCGTCGTTCGACCTGCTGGGCCCGGGGCGATTCTTATGTTTTTTTTTCTTGCGAGTAGGTGGCCGACTCGGTGGTAGGGAGGTGGTTCCGCCTGGAGGGTAGTGGACACCCGAAGGAGCGCGAGGGATCTCGGTCGGTCTCTGTGTCCACTCCCGCTCGGCGATACTGACCGTCTCCCTTCAGTTTCACGACCGAAATTCGCGCTGGGATAACGACCTGGGTACGTCGCGACCCTCGGGACGCCGCCGCCACAGCTGATTGTGTCTCTTTCAAGGCTGCAATGGCATACATTATCTCGGTGCGCATCTTTTACCGACCTTATCATTGCTAACCGCCGCTAGGTCAACGCGTCTATCCTTTCGGACAGTGGAGGAACCTGTGTATGCCCGACCCCCGACTTTTGCCCGCCAGGCACGAACGCCGAGTACGACGTCTGCGTGAACGAGGTCCGCAACGACCTCATAACCACCACGGCCGCCGTCTCCGCGCTGTCGTCTTTCCTCATGGGCTTACTGGCCAACCTTCCTGTCGGCCTCGCTCCCGGTCTGGGCCTGAATGCCTATGTGTGTAGGATGGAACATCCACCGAGGAAATGCTCATCTTGCCCACAGTTCGCCTATTCGATTGTCGGATTCCATGGGAGCGGTATGATCACATATCAAGAGGCACTCGCCGCCGTCTTCCTTGAGGGGTGCGCGTGGTCCTTTGTGGGTGTAACCCAAACTGACGAGTGGCAGCTGGATCTTCTTTATCCTGTCGGCGTTCGGTTTGCGGCAATGGATCGTGCGGGTTATTCCCCAGTCGCTCATCCTCGCTGTCGGTGCCGGTATTGGTCTCTTTATTGCGTGAGTGCGCGAGTCTCGTTCGAGCCTTATCTGACAGCGTTTTTCAGTTTCATTGGTCTCTGTATGCGATTCTACTCCTGCCCCTTCTTCATTCCCGCTCATTCATTCTCAAGCTTCTGGTGGTCTCGGTGTTATCGGGGGCGACACAACCAATTTTGTACGTCTCTCCACTTTTCCCAAAACAACGCTCAACTCGGACTTGCAGGTCGGACTCGGCGGCTGTCTCCCCCGAGGACATGCTGGAAGGTCTAACCAACTACTGCAATTCCAAAGTTCTCCGCAATCCGACCATGTGGCTCGGAATCTTTACCGGCGGCGTCTTCACCATCTTGCTCATGCTCTATCGTGTCCGCGGAGCGATCCTCATCGGCATCTTCCTCACCTCCATCATCTCCTGGCCGCGTCCGACGTCCGTGACTTTTTTCCCGCACACCGACCTCGGCAACCAGATGTTCGACTACTTCAAGCAGGTTGTGACTTTCCACCCTATCCAGGCGAGTTTTCCGGCATCCGTCTAACCGCCTTTCTGACGGGTGCAACAGAGAATATTGAACGCCATCGATGTTGGTTTCCTCTGCGCGTCGTCTCTTGGTCACTGACCACTCTCAGTACAACTATGGCAATGGCCGTGTTTGGTACGCTCTCGTGACGCTCATCTACGTCGATATCCTCGGTCAGTGTCCGTTTTAGCTCTCTTCACGGCTCTAACCGAGTCGACCAGACACCACTGGTACCCTCTACTCCATGGCCAAGTTTGCCAACCTCCGCGATCCTGTTACGCTCGACTTTGAAAATTCGACCATTGCTTACTGCGTCGATGCATTCTGCATCAGCATGGGCGCTCTCATGGGCACGTCTCCCGTTACCGCGTTCATCGAGGCAAGTTTGACTCTCGTTTTGTCGATTGTAACTTATCAAGCTTAGTCTGCGACTGGTATCTCTGAGGGTGGCAAGACCGGCATCACCGCTATGGTGACCGGTCTGTTCTTCTTTATCTCAGTCTTCTTCGCGCCCATTTTCGCGTCGATTCCACCTTGGGCGACGGGTGGCGCTTTGGTCATCGTCGGCTCTCTCATGATTCGGAAGTATGTGGTGCTTCGGCATGTTTCCTCGTTTGACCGAGCTTTCTAGTGTTCGCGACGTAAACTGGGATTATGTTGGGTATGCAATCTGTGCTCATTGTTATCTCGTCGTCGTTAACGGTCGACAGTGACGCGGTGCCAGCATTCGTGACCCTCATCACCATTCCGTTGACCTACAAGTACGCCTTTTCCCAGTTCGCTAACCTCCTTCTAACCTATCTCTGCAGCATTGCGTACGCCAAAATTGCGCGTTGGGGATAGTGACTTTTCTAACCTGCTCTACAGATACGGAGTTATCGCCGGAGCGGGGCTGTATACTCTCCTCAACGGCATTCCATGGTTCCTCATGAAGATCACTGGCGGACGTCTCGCGCCTCCGAACATGCACCTCCGCGAGGAATGGGTTATCCCGGATCACATGACGCCGTATTGGCTGTACGCATTCATCGCCTTCTCGTCTCTCCGATCTGAATTTGGTTATAGCCGCAAGATCACTGGCCGCGCACACAACAAAGAAAACTTCGAGATGTCCGAGAACTCGATACATGCGAACTCGATGCACGGGCCGACGGATACTCAGCATACGGCTTCTCCTGAGCCAGAAAAATCCGCACATTTGTGAGAATCGGAGTCTGGGTTGTACTCCTTCGCACTTTTGTTTATACCAGCGCCGTGCCAGAGAATATCTCTGTAAATCGGCCACGATCTTTTATACCGCCTGTCGTTACGTGGTTGTAGAGTTGCGAGGAAAAAGATGAATCAAGTTGTGCTTTTTGTTCCTTCCATTTGCGACGGTCAAAGCGTGTCTTTTCCTGCTTCACACCACCACCATCGCTGCAAACTTGGCATGAATTTAATGTCAGGCCTCAGGGCGTTAGGGATAGAGATCGTAATGAAGAGCGGCCATAAATTCGACACCCCTGGACTGCGACCTCGCTTCGTCTCCTCAACTCATGGCTGCAAACAGTCCGTTCTTCAGCCACAATATTGCTCGGCAACTCACGTAGACTGACAGGAACCTGGAAGGGCAACGTGCTCGAGGGCGACGCGAAGCCCTCTTGGGTCTTTCCGACGCCGTTTAACATCTACGGTACTGGAGAATATAATGACGAGGAGTGGGGAGCCACCCTACCATGGTGTGCACCCCCCAGTCAACGCGCTCGCTTGCTGATCCGCCTCAGCTGCCCGAGTTGGTGCTCTACTCGCTGTCCTGGTCTCTTCGTAGCAAACCAGACTGGCAACGCAAGTTTAGGGATCCCGAAATCCGCGCAAAATGGCGCACGGAGGCGATGGAGGAGGCGAAGAAGGGGGACGAGTCGGAATATCTCCAGGATGGGTTTCTGGACGAGAAGACGGTGAGCTTGGCCAGTCCAGAACACCAACTGAGCCTCACTGTTCCCAGATCGACTATGTCTTTGCCGAGCTCGAGGGGTATATCAAGATTGCGGACAATGAAAAGTGTATTGAGGTAGCCGCCATCTCGTTCTACTCAGCGTATGTATTCACAGAATCTCAGCGCGCAGCTTTCGAAGGAATCTGGCATTCCGACAAACTCTTCTCTCCCGAATACGCCGAGCGCCTCAGGACTGCCGTTCGCGTTCTCGAAGACGTCCCGGACGACAAGAAGGATTGGCATCCCGGCTCCAATGGCCAGGTCCTCGACCTTATCCACCCGTCCCTCTACTGCGTTGTCTACAATCGCACACACGCTTACCTCCCCGGCAAACCTCGCATCTCTGAAAACTTTCTCCCCGTCGAGGCACCGAAACTGGACGCGTATTCAGATCAGTGGGTCTCGAATGAGTTTTGCTGGATGCCGTCCGACTTTGCGGTCGACGAGAACGGGGTCGTGAAGCTCGTCTCTCCGTACATCAATAACCTCCATCCCAAACAACACCAATCGCTCTACCCCATCATCGAGGAGGCAATCGCTGGTTTCGTGCCAATGTGGGAACGCGTTCTGGGCGATGTTAACCGTGAAAATGGTAAGGACGTCGCTTGGCACAATACGGGGCGCATGGAACATCCTGGATGCGTCTGGGGTGCCGGCGGGAAGCCGTACCAGCAGGAAGATTGTCCGAGCGACGAGGAAGACGAAGAAGCATGGTATGAGAAGTTTCTCGCTGCGCAACCAAAGGAAGTTCCGCAGGCGAACGAGTATGCTGGCCAATTGGAGGCCAGATACCAACCGGTATCGCTTCGAGGGCGGAAGATCCAGTGCATTATCAAGCTGGCGAATATCCATCTGACGCCAGAGAACCCCAAATACCAGGGCGGACAATGGCATGTCGAAGGTGTGTTTCGCCTTTTTTGATCGTGAGGGTGCTAATAACCGAGTAGGCATGGTCAACGAGTGTATCGCCGCGTCTGGCATCTACGTCTGTGCCCGCCGCCGTCTGTTTTACACTGTCGCTCATTTTGACATCCCAGTACTATGACGAGGACAACATCGACGAGTCGCAACTCTCTTTCCGTGTCGCCACTGGCCAACCGGAATACCACGGACAAGACGATAGCGAATGCATGAACATCCTGTACGGGATGGACCGGTGGGTTGTCTCTGACAGCACTCGGACTACGTTGTAATGCATCACAGCGATTCCGAATGCGTGCAAGACATCGGGGCTATTGTCACCAAATCTGGGCGCGCCCTCGCCTGGCCGAACGTGTTCCAACATTGCGTTTCCGAGTTCAAGCTAGCTGACGCAACCAAGCCGGGGCATCGCAAAATCCTCGCCGTCTTTCTTGTCGATCCAACGGCAGACCCCATCTGCTCTGCGACGCACATACCGCCGCAGCAGGCGGAATGGGCAGCAGAAGCGCTCGAGGACGCGTTTGAGGCGAAGGGTACAAACGGCTCCCCGCTTCCCCATATGCCGCGCGAGCTGCGAGACCTTGTGAAGAGCGAGTTTCCACAGAGTGTTATGACGCTAAAAGAGGCAGAGGAATATCGGTTGAAGCTGATGAAGGAGAGGACCGCATTTGTCGAGGATCACACTAGCAAGGCTATTTCGACGTTCAACATGTGTGAGCATTAGTACATAGGGTTCTAGAAACGATACACCAAGGCAACAACACGCCCTGGGAATCAAAGTTGAACTTGCTTTCTACCTCGATGTCACCTCAAAACAAGCGGCGCGGAGCCCATTCCAAAAATCCACGCGGTACCAAGCAACTTTCCGACCCTTCTGGGAAGACAAGCAGGAAGACTCAAAATGTAGAAGCCAATGCTCAAGGAGCTGACGACCCGTCGATGTCGACGTCCAACGGGTCGAAAAAGGCAGGGAGTAAGCCTTGGCCGACTCCAGCTTCAAATGCCGCCCAAGAGCGCTCGGAAAGCGCCCTCACTGAAGCGAGCGCTGGCGTAGGGACATCGAAGCAGCCAACAGGAAAGCTCCATGATAACAGCAACAATGATGAGCGAATGGACGTTGAAAAGTGCATACTGCCGCGCTTCTCGGGACTGTAGCTCACAACTGCTCCTCAGAAATGTCTTGGATGGAGATTCTGAGTCGTCACTGACTCCGCTCGACGAGTCCGATTCGGACTTTGTCCCCGCTCGGATGGCTATTCCTGCCAAAAGCATCGCTCGTGCCACTCCGCAGTCGTCTTCTGCTCCGCGAAGAAATAAATCTGGGCCCAAATCCCGCGCAGGTACCTCCACGCAATAGAGAAAAAAAAACACCGCACTCACTCGCTATAATAAACAGGGAACCGCCAACGAAACAAAAAGACGGTCTCGAGCGTTGTGGACGTCTTTGGCGATGCAGCCGAGCAGGTCTCGGAGGCGGATATGAAACGCGCCGTGGAGAGCTTGAACGAAACGGTCGACGTCGTTGTTGCGAGTTTACTGGACAAGATAACTGGATTTTACGCGCCAGCACTCGACACTGATGTCGCCCCCGTCGACATACCGCAGATGCCGATTGCCAACGAACTTGTACATTCGAAGCTCTGCACGGCTTTGTCGGAGTGCGCTTACAATGCGAAACAACGGAAGACCATACTCGATGCGATCCTCCACCACATTTTGGTCGCGCACCTCCAAGGGAAGCTGTTCGCGGGCATGGTGCTCCCGGAATTCGCCGACCCCGCAGGAGTGGTAGATAATGTGTTCAGATTGATGGTTGCGCAAGGTATGGCAAGATTTATCGTGGAAGTAAATGTAATTCCTTTATTCTCAGAACCTTGGATGGTCTCTCAGCGGTGGCGGGCTTTATCCGCAACACACGCGAATATCGACGATATCAATGTGTGGGCTCGCGAGACCGCAGCCGCCCAAACAAACCTCATTCTGGCGCTGCTTTCTTATACATCGCCCTCCTTCGAAACCCAACTGGAGCAACTCGGTCCTGGTCTCAACAGCCAGCTTGTAGACTTGCACAATGAAGCGCAAGCACTCGCAATGACCATGAGGCGTGACATCCTCTCCGTCCGCATGTTCGTTCATTGCGTTGGAGGCTCGACGCCCTGTGATGCGCTTTTCGACCCTTGGCCTCAGATGGGATCAGCGAGCGACGAAGTATTGGGACTGTATCATTTTGGGCTGTCTTTACAAGCGCAGAAAGGACCGGATGTGTGTCGGGTCAGGCCAAGAGCAATTACCAGCAGCATCTTCACCTTGTTAGAGAGCATGGCAGCCTGAACACACATTTTTTTACAATGAATACAGATACAAGGCAGTTTACTCCGCCGAGACTTGCGTAATCGCTGGGCCATATACATTTCTTCCCTGAAACTCGGTTGGTCCCAATACGGCAGCAGAACCAAATACTGTAATGCGCACCTTTTCTTTCCAACGCAAACGAGCTTTGATCTCGGTATCCCCGAGCGAGAGGCAGACCTCGAACTTTGCAGGGACTCAGACCAGCGCCCTCTGACTGTGACACACTTACCGCAACTTTGCGCAGCGGTATGTTAGAGGTCGAACTAAGTCGCGGCGCGGCCTGGAAACACTTGCGGAGATCGCCGCGGACCGTGCAGATGAGTTCGAAACCTGGCCGCAATGCGGCCTCACCTAGCACAACGTTGGCTGAACTTCACTATAAGCTGATCGCGTACCCGGAGACTCCAAAAATGGCGGAGGTGCATCAGCTCGGTAGATATACAACTTTTCCTCCCGCTCGAAATTCGTCGTGTCCTCGCTCAGCACAGCAGTAAAAGGAGCGCGATATTCCTTCTTCGCCGAAAGTTTTGTTCCCTTGGATTCATAAGTCTTTGTTCAAGAATGTACGGCGGGAACGTACTTTGGAAACGATCTCGTCCCACCCTTTGCGAATGTAGTAAGAGCCATCCTTGTCGAAGAATTTATGGCTCGCGTAGGGGTGATGGTATGGGTTTTCGTCGTCGTAAACGACTTGAACATCGGTCCCATAGTGCCTAGATAATGTAGATGATTCTTTTCCCTCGATGAGATCTGCAACATACCACTTCGCGATCCTTGAAACCACCGTTTGATCCAATGCCCAAGCAAGGGCGCCATTGACGACGGCCTTGTTGGTGGGACCATCTGGACGGGTTATATGAATTCCTTTGCGCTTTCCCCAAGCTTCCATCTGCGAAAATACGTATGGACTGCCTGCAAATCCGCCGCAAAGTATCACCCTCTGGCGTGGGTAAGTATGTTGAAAATGGGTTGATGGCTCAGACACAACTGACCGAGGCGACGCGCTGTCCAGTCGCATCCTTGGACGCGAGATTTATTCCGTCTTGGATTTCTCTGACGCTCAGCTCGAAAAAACGCGCCATCTGCTCCCTGGAAACTCTGCTTCAGAGATCTCCCGCGCGGTTCGCAATCTAACTATCATACCCGGAAATTTTCATTCTTCCGCGATCGATTTTCTTCTCAGCGACAGTGTGGAAGCCACCTAGGAATATGAAGGAATCGGTCGCAGAGCTTGAAAACTGTGTTTTGCTCGGATTAATCGGCGATGCTGTTGGCGGTTGTCACCTTGTTCTTTGCATTCTTGTCAAAGTTGTCGACGATATGGTGAATCTGGAGGTCTTCATTCCATACGGTGTCACAAAGTTGCTCTGCTCTGTTCTGAAATCTCGGCACTTAATGCACAGCTGGTCGCAAACCTTTGAAAAACTGCTTCGCATTCTGGGTTACGAGAACGCCGCCGGCAAGATAGCCTGAGCTCTTTGTTATCACCGATAATATACAAAGGAAAGTCTCACATGTTGGTGCAGCGGACTCCTCCAGCTGAACGAGCGGCTTGTTTGTGATGACTTTGTAGCGTCTGACAGAATTTAGTGTCTGGATCTGTACACAACCCTGGCCGACCTACGTTATGTCGACCGTTCCGCCTACAAGGACCAAAGTCAGAAAGTCAGAAATCTTCTGGCCACAAGGCTTCCGTACCTCCGCAATCACAAACGACGAGTTGTGTGCCTGGCTACGAATCTTGTTAACTCGCAAATCGGAGCGGCGTAATTCCCTACAGTCAGCCATTGCTCGACGTTTCCTGTTTCCGTCGCATACAAAATCGAAGCCTGTGAATGTCACAGCATGAGTCGGTCGGCAGACTGAGGCATAAATCAAAACCTCCCTCCGCTTCCGTGACGAATTTGACCCGACTGCCACCTAGCGCATTTACCAATCCCGCCGCTATTGCCGTCTTACGCATGCGATCTTGCTGCGCCGGCTCCCACCTGTGTGTGTTTCCATGGGCTGCTGTTCGACTCTTTCCCTGTACGTACCCGTTCGGATGCGACAGTACCAGTTCCATAGTTGGGAATAGCTCATCCCACATTATTGCGCCATTGGCGTAGGAAGTCAAGAAAGCTGGGTGCCGATGAAGCGTAAAAAATCTGTGTAAACCTTGTCGACGGTGAGGCCCGCTGGGAGCTTGGGGATGCTCAAATCGTTGATTTCATGGAGGCTGGAGGGACGGAGTAGAAGTTTAAACCTGTTGTCGTCGAATCATTGCCCCGAAACTGATTGGCGGCGAACCATTCAACGCGGCGCCAGTTTTGCGTTTCCGCCTTCTGTAGAAATGCCTGTTCGGAGTTAGGGCCTTGAAGACTAACCAGAGAAGGTTCACGGACGTCATCGTCCACCTCGCACCCGAAGGCTTGCGCTTTACCGTCCTTGTCGTAGAATGCGACGGTCGGCACTTTGGCGTCGGGGATGGCCTTGAATGGCGCGGTGAGGTCGTCTCTATTACTTGCACTAGGCTCACCTGCTTTGGCCAACGAAGAACGCCGCCAAATTTCGGGGGCTGCTTCGGCTCCAGCAGACACCACGACGCTGCAGAGTATGTTGTCCCAATATCGATTGAGAGGAGTAGTTTGCTTCGCGGAGAGTGAGCTGTTGCAAATGGAAGGAGGTTATACACACCGCTTTGAGCCTTTGTAGGGCTTTGGCCGCCTACCGGTGTTGTTCATGACGGTGGATGACAAGTACGACGCTATTGATGAAAGTTGAACTGCGGGACATGATGGCAAGTAATTCGTGTTGGTTCAGGTAAAGATACAATATTGCATTTATGGTTAGCAGCGACTCCATCCAATTTTCAGCTCGTCCTGCTCCATCCCCGGAATACGTCGGATGAAACAATGGCATCCCACTTTCTGGAGAATCTCTTCAGCTACAAGAAAGATATTCAAGGTAGCGACGCACAGTAAACCCACCATTCTTCTCCATCTTCTCCAGCCCAGCAGAGAACTCGTCTTTTACCACCAGGTTTGCCAGGATGGCGCAAACGGAGCCCTGAGCTTCAGGCGTCAACAACTGAACCAGGTCGATTAAATCTTCCGCAGCATCATAGCAGATTTGTAGCTCGTCGTCATCCACTGAGGACGTGAGAGCTGCGAGAGCAGACAGTGCTGCTTGCTTAAGTCCGCTATCTAGATTGGGCTCCCTGCGTATGGTGAGTACCACGAAGGAAATGTCGGAAGGCTCAACGTACCTTAATAGCTCGACCAACAGACCGCACGGTTGTATCTCGGCCCAAAGACTACGTGCAGATGGCGACTCGTGTGCCGCTACCCTTGCAATAACCTCGCAAGTCCACGTACGGAGCATGTTCGGCGTCGTCAGCAGCAGCATCGACGCAACGAGCATTCCCTCGTCCGCCGCGAGCGCCTTTATGATCGTGTGCGCATCGTTCGCGTCCTCGCCTCGCCGCGCCAGCTCTCGCAGCACCTCCAGCTTGGTCGCCTCCGACACGTACTTCGATCTATAGCTCCGCATTCGCAGATGTGGTTGCGGAAGGGTAAGACACACCCGAGATAGCCCTTGAAGGCGGGCATAACGTCGCTCGAGGCAGCTAGTGGTATCCCGCTACATCCACGGATGATACTCTTCGCTTGGCGAAAGTACAGATATCGCATGAGCGGCTTCGTCGCTGCCTGCAGGTTCATCGTCGCGCCAGGCCAGTTGCTGTCGGACCACCAGCTGTGCACGCTCGGAATCGTGGAGGAGCGTTGGAGGGCGTTCATCTCCGCGCAATGGTGGTGGGAAGAGAAGGCGACTGTGAGCATCGCCAACAAATTGAATATATGGCAGCCTCGAGGCTTGGAGATTACGGCGATGCAGGACCGCTTATCGCATCTAAAAGCTGTTCCCATCGAACACACTTTGACGAGTATTTCAAAGCAAAAATAATGCCATTGTTTCTAATAGCTGGATAGCTCGACAGCGAACGCAACGGCGAGCTTCATGAAGCTACCAATATGACTTTGATGAATTTGCCGATAAAGAGGAAGACGGAAAACGTACTGTAACATATGGTCGAAAGAGAACTCCGGCGTTATGTCAAGCAAGTCCTCGACGCCGTGAATGTCTACAGACCGAGATTTATACGCCATCGCAGGGACAGGTAGAGACGTACGCGGGTTAGTGTTATTAAACTGGCTCTCGAGCACGTGTGCCGACTGGAATCCGGCCCTCTTCCAGCTCATGTGGTCGCTGGCTGGTCCACGTCCTCGCGAGTCGCTGGGGTAGACGTCGTAGACCCATGGAAGATCAACTATTACGCGTCTCGGTCGTTGTCCAAAGAATTGGATGATACCCACTATGCTTCTTGAGGACTTGAACCAAGAAATCGGTGAGTTCCGCGTCTACTTGATTCTCGTTGGTGATTACGGCGATTTCTTCGCGCGTTCCGGCCTTGAGGAACGCCTAGAACGTACCGTCAGCCGCGGCAAGTACTAGCGGGGCGAACGAACCGTCATGTCGAGTTGAAGCATACCTCGGACGTGTTTGCCGGTTTCTTCAAATCGCGCTGCGAGTGCCTTGACCTAGTATGAGTGCACATCAGATGCGATGTCAGATGCCTGGCCTGAGAGCCAAAGAGGCCACCCTGGAACCAGAGGTCAGCGCAGACGAAAGGATAAGAAGAAGGAAGATACCTCCTCGGCTGCGTAGAAGTGGAATTCAAGAGGAGACACGGGAATATATCCCGCAAGAAGGAGTCCTGGAAGTACAGTGAGCGTTCCTTACCGTACACTCGACGAGAAGCGCGCCTCGATAGGCTTCGAGAATTGTAACAGTTCCCGAGCCGTCGTCGCCAGCGCCAGGAGCGCGGAAAAGCACGTTCTCGTGGTTGATGCTGTCGATGTGCGCTCCAATAACGGCGGTGGGGTCACTTTCATGCGCGTCGAGTGGCGCGATGCGGATAACCTACATTTGCGTTACTTTCAGAGGCAATGAGAGACGCGCCTGCACGCACGATAGAGCTCTGTGGCCACGAATGCTTCACCGACTCGACGCTGATGAGTGGCTTCTGCGTGTCGCTTGCAAGTTCATCCGTGTATGCGAGGATCTTGGCATGAAGCCAGTCTGAGGCGGATGCGCCGGTTTCTGTGGAATAATGGCGCGTATGGTATGAAGTCAAGTGCGTGAGGATCGCTTTCGGCTCGCTTGTGGTTAAGTAGGGGAAAACCGTCGCAACGAAAGACGAGTTCGGTGCGGGGTATGAGAAACGACGCTTAGGTTTCGAGCCGAGGAATGGGTGGTCGGTGCTTGTGAAAGTTCAGTTGCGGCGTCGTTATTGGTGGGATACTCACATATCCATGAAGTCGGTACCGGACGCCTTTACTCTCAACTTCTCGCGTTCGGTGAGCCATACAGGGTCCTCCTTCACAGAGAACTGGATGAGCCGGAGCTCATCTGCATCGATGTGGAACCCCTGTCCGCCGTTCCATAACAAATCGCGCGAGGAGTACGACGACGCGTACCATTATGAACGGCGGGCTGCAGCGGAATTTGTTCAGCGAGCGACGCGATAGACGCGCCAGTGAGCACGAGCACCACGATACACTGCAGGTAAACGAGCATTGGGGGAGAGGACGCTGAGCTGCGCGTCGCGAACAATTTGCGTTTTATTGAGGGTGCTTGTGATGCGGTTGGTGCGGCGTTCACCAGCAGGAACACGGAGATCCCAGAATTTACCAGCAGATACCACGCGGGCCTCTGCAGACGGTAGACTCGAATTTCAGACCAGGCACTGTGGCGGCAGCTGCAAAAGCTTGTGTCACTGTGACTCTGACCCGATTCCAACCCGACTCCGACTCCGACGGGCCAACTTCACGCGCGCTCCTGGCACTCTCCACACGCTCCCAGCACTCTTCTCAGCGCTCCTTGACGCACCCTGCCGTTCTCCACCAAAATCTATGCCAACCATGTCTCATTCGCTACATCGCTCCTGCCGGTCTTCGAATCCATCGTCATTTTCTCCACATCCAGGAGCCCTCGCCAGCCCCAAGCATTCTTCGACTCCCTAAATCCTCTGTCGAAGCGTATAAAAAAGCTTAGCAGGCAACGAGCATACCTCAGTCTCATCCACCACACTACACAACATGCGCTGCTCTTTACTCTCTCTCCTCGCTGTCGTCGGAACGCACCTTTTCGTCGGCGCGTCGCCCACCTACGTCCTCGGTCGGAATGAACGCTCCCTCGACATTCGCGCGTCGCCTGCCGATGACGGTGCTGCCATGGATGTGTCCAACCCTGAGGACGGTATCGACGCCATCCCAGATGATGCGGGCGGCGACCCAACCGAGGCTCTCTCCGGCCTCACTGACCTTCTCAATGGTCTTCTCGGTCAGGTCGGAGGGCTCCTCAACGGCCTTCTTGGTAGTCTTCTTTCTGGCGGTTCGGCTGGTGGAGGCGACCTTCTCAGCTCTCTCAGTGGTCTCGCGTCCGGCCTCGGCGGTGCCGCCGATTCTTTCGTGAGTTTTATGCCCGCGGCATGCGGCCTGGATGTTGATTCCCTCGAAGCCTACTTCCGGTTCCGACGCAGGAGTTGGCTACCTGAGCTCTCAACTCGCCGGCCAACTTGGCGACCTCGGTTCTCAGGTTTGTGCTCTTTCTCTACCGTCCATCTGTACACCCGATACATTGTTGATACCATATAGATGAGTGGCCAGGGTGGCGTTGCTCCTCCCGGTACTTCTCCTGCCGACATCGCGTCCGCGCTGCAGGCTATCATCGATGCCGCTTCGGTCAGTTGAAGAATTATTCACCGTCGGTCTACTGCAACTAACCACCTTCCGCAGACCCTCTTCGAACTGCTTGCCCCTGCTTCAGGCGACATGGCTGACGACGTTTCGGGCCAATGGGATGACGCCAATGCTTGAGAACGCGGCCAAGATGTACCAACATTGAAAAAAAATGCCCCGACCGTAAACAAAACTTGAATGTAATCTTACTAGACAGTCCCAACTTTCTCTTCTACCTTCTGGGCCTATCGTGCCATAAATGGCGTATAGAGACTTAAGAACGCGGTCATGTGACTGATCAGATGGTGCTTGCGTTGTCTCCTACGCGTCTCGACGCGTAGAGTCCCGTATTGGTAGGTGTCTAAGATACGCGCTAGCTCAAAACTCTGGACCCCACTGTTTCTGCCAATCATCGGAAGATTCGGAACTGCTCATCGCCCCTTCGGTAGCTGTTACACGTCTCATTTGGGTTTGGTTCGCTTTATATTTATCGTGGCCGATTAGAGCATATTGGCAGTGTTGAAAGATCACTTTTCTACATTGCAAAATGGATAAATACTTGTTGTTAAATTAACTTTGTATACCTTATTAGATTCTCTGAGATTCGAGTTTTTCAGAGCAAAAGCAATTGAGTACCCATTCAGTTAACTTTTGGAAAACCCAAAATCAGAGCTTCGCCGCCATTTGGAGCTATTGCGCTGGAGGTTCGGCGTTGGATTATTGTTGCAGATTGAGTGATTTTCTGTTGCAAGAAAATTCGATTTTACAATGGCTGCCAATATGCTCTATTAGTCTTCTGCTCTAATAATTAACTGTTTTTCACAACCACTCCGATGAGCTTCAAGCCCTTTCACACCCCAGACAACGTTGGGAGCTTCGGGAAGAGAAGAGACGCGTAGCTCTGCAGCTGCGGCGATTGGAAGGAGCGAGAAGCCACGACATGTGTGTGTTGCGGTTGTGGCGTTTCGCCTAGCTCCATTATCGCAAGTTGTCAGCGCTTGAGGTCGGGAATCACAGAACTTTCGAGGTTCCCTGAGGAAACGACTTTGTGAACAAGCTTTTGTGGCGTTGACTAGTGTAGGGACGGCCGTCGGCCGATGTAACTTTAGCGAGGCTGGAGGGGATTCATAGATGAGGAACGCTATACATACTGTAGTATTCTGACTGGATGTTCACTAATTTTGGATTTTTTCACCTCCGAGAAGGCCGAAAAATTTTCTTTTGATTTTAGATGAATTTTTCCGATGTCCTTTTTTCCCTGCGTCACGCGTCACCTGAACATGTGGTCAGAATACTACAGTACACTGATTCCGTTCGGTGTTTGCTGCGGGGAAAATCGCTCTGAATCAGCGTCCACGCCACAGACACCGACGTCTTTACAAAGAGACGATCGGGTTCAAGTTGTGGCAGACATTTTTCTCTCGGGGGCGCCTCAATTTTCCACGCCTGGCGACAGAAAAGACTTCATCAGCTGCCGAGCTGCCGCCCGATGCCGCCTCCGTATGTGCGCCACTATATACTAGGAATATTCTGCTGATGAAGCCAGCATGTTCCCTCATGTCCCAACTACGAGGGTAAAAACTCCGAGCTTCTACGCGCGGACACTTTGTTGTGGGGTACACCTGCCGTCATGCGGCTTTGGTGGACGTGCGGCTGGCTGTTGGCCGCGCTTACAAGAATCACAATCGATGCGCCCGCGGAGATGATATTCGTACTTACATTGGATGGAACTTGGATGGAACGCGCGAAGCATAACTTCGTACGACGTTTTTCCGGCGACTGTCGACGCATTTGGCATATAGCCATCTTTGTCGGCGGTGGCGGCGGAAGATTTGGGGTTTCGGAGGTTTGAACTCCGTTCAGCAGCCTTAGGCTTTTTTGACGCTGTGCGCACTAATCGGGGTACGTCGCGGGAGAAGGGGAGAGATAATATGTCGGATAGCGTTTGGGTGAACCTTCTACAACGAGGGCGAAGCGTGTGTGGTCTCTCTAGCGACGAGATGAATTGTAAAAGAAGAAAGTGAAGAGCAGTGGGAGAGGTTCAAAGCCGCGGAGATTTCGACCGAGTCGTCGTTGCCGGCGGGAGCTGGAAGCTGAACCTCAGCTTGAGTGAACGAAAAAGAGTCGGATGCAGTGTTGTCGGTCCAGGTATTGGTTCTTCCAAGCTGCAACGGAAGAGGTTGGTCCTTGGGTCTGTCTGTACTTTCATTTATCGACGCTAAGCGCGTTCGTGATACGCGTTCATGCCTCCCACGACGATATTAGGCTCTCCCACAGCGCTGACTCGAGGACTCGGCATGGTCAATCAGAATCGAGATTACTTCGAGATTTCGTCGGGTTTCGGTACAGAAGAAGGGGTGGCAGGGGTGGCCGGGCTCTGGCTAGTCCCTTCGCGCGGACAGACACACTTGTCGTCGGGTTTGACTTGTTTCATCACCTAAAAACCTGGGATGAGCTCTGCAGCCGATGCACAGGCACAGTAGTGGCGCCTCTAGTCGTATCGCGGATGGTACGGACCATTTCGACGTGCTTCCCGCATCCCTGGAGTCGGAGGTCAGCGGCGGGGAAGGCGGGGACGGGGAGACCAACCTTCCACGTTGTCTTTCCGCAGGTGCCGCATTCCACGGCGAAGCACATTCAGGTTGGTGGCGGGGTGTCAAGAGCAGGGTCGCATCACGCTTCCTTCTTGGTCTCCGCCGCGACCGTGCTCATGCGCAAACGATGGAACCCTCCTACACCTGGACGTTCCACGAAGAAATTGGTAAAGGCGCCAACGGTAGGGTTTACAAGGGCAGCAAGAATTTTGGCGCAGACAACAAGATTTATGCGGTATGTCGTGTATACGGCGCAGGGAACTGTCGCTAACTACTGCTCAAGATGAAGAAGCTGCCGCGCAACTCAAAGCTCACCGGCATAGAAAGACTGCGCGCAAATAACCCCAATCGAACCCAGTCCACCGTCAATCCAGGCTACGCCAAGATACAACGG
Source organism: Mycena kentingensis (nom. inval.) (assembly GCA_014461125.1). Classification (NCBI taxonomy): domain Eukaryota; kingdom Fungi; phylum Basidiomycota; class Agaricomycetes; order Agaricales; family Mycenaceae; genus Mycena; species Mycena kentingensis (nom. inval.). The sequence goes on along the minus strand of JACAZG010000032.1, from coordinate 128,403 downwards.
GAGGTTGCGATAATGAAGAAGTGCGACCACCCCAACGTTGTCAAGTTCATCGACTTCATTGAGCTGCCGGACGAAGGAGCTGTCTGTCTCGGTGTGTCTATAACCATGGTCGTCTTATTCTCCCTCACAGACCGCCAGTAATGGAATATATGCCCGAAGGCGAGATGCAATGGCGCAGACTAGTAGAACGCGTCGACGACAACGATTCCTACGTTCCGCTTCTGACTCTTAGCCAAATCCGACGCGCCATTCGCGATGTGGTCCTCGGCCTGGAGTACCTTCACTTTCAGGTTTGTAGCTTCTGACGGCATAACCGTAACACCAATTAACTGCCGCAGGATGTGGTGCACCGCGACATCAAACCCAGTAACCTCCTCTACACCAATAAACGGTCCCAAGTCAAAATCAGCGACTTTGGCGTCGCGTCGCTCGTTACCCCCGACTCCCCCATACACCCAAACGTCGGTACTCCGACTTTCTGTCCACCAGAAATCGCGCCGTATGGCGACGGTCCTATCGGCTCCGTGACAGTCGCCGTTGACTGGTGGGCCTTGGGCATTACACTTTACATGTTGCTCTTCGCCGAGACACCCTTTGAACCCGACCCCGACGCCGTCAATGCCATCGCTCGTGAACAGTCCTTGTACCGTTCCATCCGCGAGGACCGTTGGACGGCGCGGTTACCAAAGCGCATGTCTTCTGAGGACGTCGAGATCACAGCCGCAGACTGGGAGGAGGGCGGGGTGATGCATCTGCTAGACGGCCTGTTGAGGAAGGATCCCAACGAGCGGTTTGGCATCGACGCTGTCAAGGTACTACATCTTTTCATTCTTCGTTTGAGCTACCCATGTCCACAGAACCACGCATGGCTCTCCACTGGCCTCAAACAACCCGATCGCTGGGTTGAGCTGACGACGCCCAAAATTCACCCGCCTCTCCTCTACCCGCCCGACGCCCCCGACGATGGTCTTCCACCTCCATCCTCTCCAAAATCCGTTCCCGCAAAGAAAATATCCGTTTCCAAGCGCGACGAGGCGAATGCGATCAAGCAGCCGCGTTTCAAATGGTCCAACGTCGTGGAACGGACGCGGGATATTGGCCGTCGGGTTGGGGCCTACCTCCGCACTACCCGAGATGGCGGCGCGCATAAGGACCCAGAGTCGGGGCAAGGCGCTTGGAGTAGCGAACCGGCATCATCTCGTCGACGCAGGGAGCGCGATCGACTAGCAACGCCGAAGGGACGACGCAAGGATCCTCAAACGCGTTCCCATCCAGCAACGCGCCCAGAAAGCCTCAACGCTCGGCCACGAAAGAGTCGTGGTGGTCTTTTCCCTGCGGGTGGTTCGACACCCGCTGCCCTGTACAGTGTCGAAGCACTGGGCAACCGCCCTTCCGCCCCCGATATCTCGGGCGGCGTCGTTATCAGTTCAGGATCGGGGACCGTCAACCGTGTCGGAGCCGCTTCTCCCAGTCGACCTCTCAACGGCCATGATGCCGAGTCTGTCTTTGACGAGCCGGAGAACGTTGCTGAGCAGCATTCCCCAGCTACAACAAGCGCGAGTCCGACGCATGAGAGTGTGGCAGTTGGGATGAGTCTCGTCGTTATTCCGCGGCGGCCAAGCGGGCGTGTGGATGGCGACACGTCTTCTGTGTGCTCCTCGGAGTATGGGCAAGTGCAGGATCCGCCGGACTCGGAGTACGAAGCGATGGAGAGGCGTGCAGATGTATATGCGGACTCAAGTAGTGAGGGTGGTTCGGAGCACTCTGCGCCAATCGAATTCAAGAGGCGCGTACGGTCGACGCCGGTATCGCCAGGCGGTTCCAGTCCGCCTGGATAAAGTCCCTTCTCACCCTGCGCTTATACCCTCGTCCCTACTGCATACCCACCCTCCCTGCTTCTCGCTTGGTCGAGAAGGACGACGTTTAGTATCTTTATTCATGTTCACGCTTACGACCACTTGATCGCAGTAGAATTTAGACATATCTACCCGGACTGTCCTGTTGTATGTAGCATGCAAGATGTTTGTGTAGAACCGTGTCGTTTTGGCTCATTCCTTACTGACAAAAGAGCAAGTTAAATAGATTAACTGCTTAGGATTCGACTATAGTGGTTGACCGAGAAATCAATTCAACCACAGACCAATCCCGTCGTTCAGCACTGGGCGCCATGATTTGGTGTCTATCCAACAAGTTAGATATGAGTGGTATGGACAGAAAAAGAGCGCACTTGTCAATGAGATGCCTTATTATGGAACGCAGCGCCCACAACTTTAGTGTTCCGGCCTTGGGACAGTGGTTGCAGCGGAGATTCGCATGATTAGCATGTAAGCTGCCGTCCGCGTTTGGTTGCGGAACCATGACCGGGACGCGCAGAGTACGCTCCGCGGTAGGGTAGTGCATAAAGTGCGTACCCTCGACGGGGTCGCCAATCTTATGGCTAAAAAAACGTCAGGGTTGAGAACGTTTGAAAGAAAAGGTGGGGACGCACACTCTCCATAAATGTAAGAAGACCGCGCATCGCCGTTCACGATAATCGTAATGTTTCGTGCACAAAGTACACATCCACGCCGCGTCACGAATGAACGGATCGGGTTCCTCGCGTCGACGTACATCTTGTGTAGCCTGATCAGTTAAAAGCATCCACGAGGGTGTGTCGTGAGCATCGTCGTTGTTCAATCGCTTTTGCTCGACTGCATGCAGAACCTATTTCGTCGATCAGCTGTAGGATGGGAATAAAAGTAAAAAGGCGCCATACACATTCGCGCCATCGCAGAGCCCGTCTTCCGACCACGCTCTTGTGAGATGCAACTGGGCAGATCGCACAGGCGAAACGCTTTTCTCCCTCTACAGATGGTCCGGCAGCGTGAATGCTTCCGTCCCCGCAAAGTCGATCCATCTCCTCCGCGGTTGCGACATCGGGATCAAGTCCAACGAGACGCAGCAGCTCTCTTGCTGTTGCAGCTCCCTCCGGCGAGTAATGGACGCGATGGTCCCAGAACCGCTGCAGGCTCCGACATCGGAGGTGCGCCCCGGCGCCTGCCCAGCCAATAAGCGCGCGTCCAGCCATTACCTTGGTGGCGCCAATCCAGGAACCCTTGCATGTATACACGCTTGTTGCAAGGGCTAAGTGGTCAATGCCCGTGGGTACGCTGGCAGAGGTGGAGGAGGGAAGGAGGGAGGCGAGGAGTTGGCGTTTGTTTTCTCTCCACGTTGCAACGAATTCAGGGAGCCCCACAAGCGCTTTGGCAAGTCGAGGGTCATCGGTCGCCAGCGGGGCGTCGGAAGGGTCGTGGAGGAGATCGTGGAGAGGCGGAAAGGTCTCGATGGTGTAGTTCGGAGGAAGATAGGCATATGAATGCGGCGGAGCGGTTCGGAGAACGTCTGCGACGGCCGATGCGGCGGCATTCGTGCGGCTAACGACGAGTTCTTCCCGCTCGCGTTTAAGACGATTTTCGCGGATAATTCCGAGGCGAGGGAGAAATAATGTACGGACTCGGCGCCACCGTTTTGAGGTCAAGCACTGGATCGCTTCCAGTTCAGAAAACTCTTCGAGCTCGTCAACATCAGCGGAATTGTGTCCTTCAGTGCAGAGTCGACGTCGTGCCCTTGAAAATAAGTCAAAATTTGTTTGTTAAAGAGAGGCAGACAAACCGTTTAATCGTGCGGAGATGCTGAAGGTCCCGCGCCAGTTGCGACTGCGTTAACAGATCCTCCGTCCATGACCGGGCAGTCTCCGCGAATGCTTCTACATTCTGAACGTACTGCTTCCGGCTTTCGATGAACATGGCCAGCGATGAGGGATCGGCCTGGAGGCGTTCATACTCTTGCGCGACAGCAGTGGCGTCCATGGGCGACAAACGCCCTACATCGGAGTCTGCTTCATAAGAAGATCCTTCTGTTAACATGAGCGAAGAACGCGTGTCGGCGGAGACCACGTACCAGAGCGGAAAGTTTTTGGAACCAGTTCGTTGACGAGATGAGTCGGACTGTACTCGGGAACGCTGTTCAAGAGTCTACGGCGTTGTCAGCATCGAGCCGGATGACGATACTATAGCACTTGCCGCTTGCCCATGCAATCCGTGCAGAGACGTCTGTAGAGGATATAGTCGGGAACGACGTTGGGGCAAGCGCATTCCTGGGTGATTTGAGCGGATTGCATACAACACAGAGTGCAACTAACGTCGCAAGAGTGGGCGCCGAATAGCAGATTGGCCCATCGTCGGCCAAGAACGTCGGGCGGGCAGAGGGGGAGAGGATGCGTAAAGGACAGTCGCCACAACGAGCAAGCAGAAGGGGAGAGGAGCAGTTCTCTGAAAGCTCTATTGACACGGGAGAGGTGGATGAGGTCGAGGGGGTGAAGATAACCAAGAATCTTCGCGCAGTTAGCATCGAGAAGCGCTAGAGGCTCATACTCACCTCGAAGAGAACGTCCAAGTTTATCGCTGGAAGTGAACTAAGGTCTTGTACATATTCCTGGCTCCGGTGGGTCTTCCAGCACTGGATGGCGACATAGTTTACTGTGAGACGTGTTAGGCGTTGAAGGAACGAGACGGTTGGATCGCACCAGCCTCCGGGACCCAGTGCCGGGCATGGCTCGGGCTCGGCAGCTCCTCGTCTGTGAAGGGGAAAGGGTTCATGCCCTCCTGGAGCGCAGGGCTGCATTTTGAGTGTTTGTAGGCTGTGTGAATGGCTCAGACCAAGTCATTGTGAGTGCCACAGAGTGCCATCGGCGGAACGGAACCTGTCCGGAACGACCACGATGCCGTCCTTGAACAACTCGTTTCGCAGCAAATCGCGCTCGCCGGTCCCGCCGAGCCCCCGCCCCGCTACCTTCCTCCCGCCCTCACACTACGCCGAAGCTGGCGGTCTCACTCCGCGTCGACAAGACTCGGTCTCGTCCGAGTCGCGTTCTGGCCCCCTCGAATCGCGTCGCAACTCGGCGTTCATGCCTATCGCGTCCAACTCGGACTCTTCCTTCGAGTTTTGCGCGAAACCCGAGGCCAAGCCTGAGCCCACCGCTAACAAACGCTTCTCAATGGCTAGCCAGAAGAGCGCGGCGACCCGCAACGCGTCCACACGCGAGAACCATATGACCAACCTCCCACTCGTCGAGGCGCAGCTGCTACCGACCCTGCGCGATACGATAGACCGCATGACACGCCCTCCTTCACGGGTACTCGCCCCGACCGATTTGCCCAACGGACTCGAGTCGCCCCGCCCGCCCCCAGAGCCTCAGCAATCGCCTCCTCGCAAACCGCTCAAGTCAGCCTTGCGCTCGCCTGCGCCAAAGCTCCAACTCAAATCGCCCCGTGTGCCTCCGTTACCGGCTGTTGAGACGCTCAAGGTGCGTTATTTATCAGTTGCCCAAGTTTGCGTCTGTAATAACCCAGTATAGAATGAGCCGTCCACACCGCGACGTACCCGCCCTCGATCGCGCACTGACCCTGGAGCACCAACCACGGAAAATACAAATTTCCTCTCGCCCCGCCAGACCATGGCTTCCAACATCCCGCGGCCTCGCGCAAACACCGGTTTCCAATCCGCGACATCTACTCCCCGACCGCGCCACCTCCCAAGTCACCGCCACGAGTCCTCGTCGTCGGATCTGGAAATGCGTTGCGAGCGGGAGGCGCGGGATAGACGTTCGCTTTACGTTGTCAATGGCGTATTATCCAGCGAAAGCGAAAGCGAAGGAGAGCCGCTTCCTCGAGGGGGTTTGGGACTCGGCCTCGGCTTCAACGTTTCCTACCAACCAAAGTCGACCTTCGCGTCCAAGCTTCGGGCTCGGTTTACGGCGGGAGGCGATAGCGTTGATGAGGCTGCCGAGCGGCGTCGGAAGGAACTCATTGGACTGGTCAAGGGTATCGATGAGCTCGAACAACGGTCCAGCCCGCCCGTCGAAGATGTTGCCGTTGTGGAGCAGGGCCCTCCTCGCGTTATGGTCTCCTCTTCCAGCGGCACACAAGGGACCTTTACATGCGAAACCGAGCGCGGAAGCCGTCCGTTATCATTTTGGAAGCGTAGTCGTTCTAATTCTCCCGCTCCCCCTCGCGAGCAGCGGAAAGAATCCTCCTCGCGCTCGCCAGTAATCCGCCAGCCGTTGCCTCGTCATGCTTCTCCTCTAATGCGCGAAGAACCATCCGAGACTGCCACTCCATCGATTCCTGCTGCCCTTCGCCGTCACTCAGTCTACTACGCGTCACCGCCGCCGCCCGAGCCGTCGCCACCCTTGCCTGCGGCGCAATCTTCGGATCAGGAGTTTAATCTTGTCACGCAGTCGCCAGAAAGTGTGTATGACGACGACGACGACGAAGACGTATGGCCGCAGCAACCCGCAGTCGCCATATCACATCTAAGACCCCATCCCGAACACCTGGGGCTTGAAAACAGACACCGAGACTCGGAAGACCTCGCCAATTCCGATGCCGTTTTGCTCGCACTCAATTCTCGACTTGCAGCGGCGCGTGAACGCGAGGCATTCGGTATCCCGCCGTCGGTATCGGACATTGGTGGTCGGGAACGGCTTTCGTATCTGGATAGCGGGTCGGAACTCGCGCGATTGGGAAGGTCACAATGGGAGGATGGCGTCCGTGACCGCGTAACGACAAAACGAGAAGTTGCAGGATTGAGTTTCGGAGCAGAGAAGCTATTTCGGACGCTGAGTGGTCGCGCCGTTGACGCCCCGCCTGTTCGCTCCGTCGGTCGGGACCGATCGAGCTCGCTACTCAGTCAGGACGACGAAAATCCGCGGAGACGAGTCGAAACGCGCCAAACGCCGCAGTCTCTCGTACAAACCGTCAGCGATCCCTCGATATATGAGGATGATGACGACCCGTCATCCAATACCGTTGAGGGCATCGAAGAACGCAGACTGGTGGAGCCGGCAGAACGAGATGAACCCGCCTTGGACGCATGGCAGGCTGGTCTCCCTGCCGCGGTTTATGCGTCTATCGTAGACCGTTACGGGACGCGCGAGATGAAACGGCAAGAACTCGTTCATGATTTCATCGCCTCAGAGGAAGCATTTGTTGGGCGTCTTACGACCACCGTCAAACTTTTCGTCATTCCGATTCGCATGCAGGATTCGAGGGCGTATATTGCTGGGGTTCCTGTTGAGATCGGGAAGCTGTTTGACTGGTTGGAAGATATCCTACATCTGCACACACAGTTGCTGAACGCGTTGAGGCGCGCGCAGGAGGCGCAGCAACCAGTCGTTGAACGTGTCGCCGACGCCATCCGCACCGCGTTCGTTCCGCAGTTGGAATTATACCAACCGTATCTTGCGCGTCTGGTTGGAGTTGCTGGGATGATTGCACAGTCTGTCGCGGATCAGGAAAGCGACTTTGGAGAGTTTGTGAGACTGCAGGAGGGTGTCGGAGAGTGCGGCGGCTGGTCGCTGGAGGCGTTGTTGGTTGATCCGGTTACGAGGCTTGGGAGCTATCCCGCGCTGTTCCACGTTCGTCTGCCGTCTCTTCGATTTAAGCATGCTGACCTTGAGTAGAGGTTAGCGGAGCAGACGCCCAAGACGCATCCCGACCATGTCTCGACTTTGGTTCTTCGCCAGTCGACGGAGATGATGATCCAGGTTATGACGGAGGTAAAGGTACGAGAAGATGAATACGCGGCCGTCAAGAGTCTATCGCACCGCGTTCGAGGATTGCCCTGCGTGGCCAAACGAGGACGTCGAATTTTGCATCAAGGCGATCTCCTTCGACTCGACTGTGGTTCGCTTATGGATAGCACGCGTTTTTCGGCTGGTCGCTCAAGTATTCCCAAAAAGTCGGCACAAGAACAGGCAGAGGAGATCGTTCATGTCGTGGTGTTGTCGGACTTGATTGTGTTTGCAAGTCGCAAGTCTCGAGTTGGGTTTGTGGCGGAGGAGGAAGGCAGTCTATTAGACTGTGGCGGGGTTGTCAGGTTGCTGGAGGTCCGAGAGGAACAAACCGGTAAGCACCTTGCTTGTAATGTTTTGCGGCTCCTCACTATTCCAGCCCGCGACCCGACTCTCGTTCTAGAAGTTACACCAGCCGACCTCCAGCGACTCCAAGACTCTTCGCTTCCGGACAACTCCAAGCTCGATGTTTTACGATTTCGAGTGCCGCCGTCGCCAACTTCTGCCGAAGACCACAAGACCTGGATTTCCGCCCTTGAACGATCGTCGAAGATAACCGTCCGCGTGCTGTCGACGCCTGCGCCCTTCCAGATGAACAGTCCACCGCGTCAGGGGGCCTCGTTGCTGCCGAAAAGCCCGTCGCTTATATCTCGAGCGAATGACCAGCAACAGCAAGAGCGAGAGGAGCGAGAGTGGTTTTCGAAACGATTTCACGATGTATTCTCAGAGTTCCAGATGCGAGTAGAGTAGCAATGTGATTGTGCTTTGTTGGCCAAAGCGTCAACACGTGGATTTGACTTGAACAATGCCACTTCTAGGTCAAAGCGCATCACCCACCATTCGCTTATAACATGCAGACGTCTGGTGCCCCACTCACCACTTATAGTCACCAGCAATGTCCCAATCGCTCAACACTATCGACCCTCTCTGCGGCGTAGAAATCTTGCAAGAGGCGAAGGACCACCTGTCGATTGCGGTCGCGATGTTCAAGGAACTCGGCCAAATGCCTGCGGCTCAGCTTGGCGGCATTGTCCCCGAGGTTTTGGACTTTACCCAGATTCTGGTTTGTTTGCCCGAAGAAATGACGGAAGAGAGCGTCGTCGCCGCTAGGTTACATTTGCTCTCCACCGTTCTCGCGCACTTGAACTGATTATTTGTCTGTAGAGCAGAGATGTTCAACCTTTTGGCGCAGACTGAGCGGTGCGTGTTCAGCATCGGACTAGTAGCAGCCTCAACTCACGTTATCACAGTCTTCGCCCATTCCAACTCACCGAACGCGTCAACCCCGGCGCGGATGTGCCTCCTGTCCTCGAGATCCCCGCTGGCGCCAACGTCGAGACGGAGACGCAGTCTGTCCATGCGGGAAACAGTGACATCGGAACGGCGCCGTTTGTGCTCACGCACAATGAAGCGGCTGCGGCAGAGGCGGTGGAATATGTTGTGGAGTTTGTTCCCGAGGATGGGGACGGGGAGACGGAGGAAGCGGAGGTGTTGGCGCAGCTGGAAGAGGATAACGCGGCTCCCGAGGAGGAAGCGACGAAGAAATCCAAGGGGAAGGGCAAGGCCTGCGCGAAGGGGCCTAAGCCCAAGCCTAACCCAGCCAAAAAGAAGAACCCTCGCGGTGAGAGGAAGAATGCCGCGCTTGCTGCCGCGGCAACTTTGGTGGTTGAATTCGCGGACGTGTCACAGCCGGAGGCTTCGGGGTCGCGGCCGCGTCGTGTCGCCGAACCGGAACCGCAGGCGGATCTCGGGGAACCGCGGAGGTCAACGCGTGCTCGGCGGGCGCCAATGCCCAAGGACGAGGACATGTTCGCGTCGGTGGAGACTGGGCCCGCAACTGCCGCGAGAGAGGCGTCGAGGAAACGGAAGGCGGATGGTGAGGTAGAGAAGGGCGAGGGTAGGGTGCGTAAGGTGAAGAGGGCGAGGAAGTGAATGGTTTACTGGGATTGTACTAACTTATTACTGGGAGGGTTCTCGTACACAAAGGATATACATGAGCTGGGATTGGCTGATCGGGATTTACGCCTCCTTGACCTCAACTTGCACTCGATGGAGTTGAACTCGCTCGCTGGCAAGCAAGAACCAGAGGACACCGTCAAGCTCGTCGCCATCGGCGCCATCTTCGTCGTCTCCCTCTTCGGTGCCCACATTCTACCTCACCGTTAAGCGTACACTGACTGCTGCTACAGCTGTATCCTTCCCCGGAGTATCACAGCGTTCGAGGTTTCTGAGGATTCCCCATGTCGCATTCTTCATAGGAAAGCATTTCGGAACAGGTCCGTCGCAGCATCCACCTCTCAGTTCATGCTCACCTCCTCAGGCGTTATTCTCTGCACCGCGTTCTGCCATCTGCTGCAAGATTCGTTCGAATTTCTCCAAGATCCAATATTGCAACAGGCCTACCCGGGCGTTGGAAAGCAAACTGGCCTCATAATGTGCCCGATACCTCCGTCTACTCGATCCCGCTTATGCCCGTTTCAGTCTGAGCTCACTCCTCTTTATATTCCTCGTCGAATGTACGTCCTCTGCGTGTCTAGGTCCTAGCACCTCACATTCCGCAGACATATCGACCTCATACGTCGACTTTCTTCATGCCGAACCCTCTGCGCCTTCGACCCCCATCATCTCACTTCCGCCAACACCGCGCCCGCTCTCTGCCCACTCTGCTCCCAACTCAGCACCTGCGCAATTATCGGAAACAGACCCATTACTCGGCTCTTTACGCGCTAAATCCAATGGCACGATCCCCAAGCATCTCGCAGCTATATTTGCACCGCCGAGACATTGTCCATTAAACCGACGCGATGGACGTATCATGTCCGTCTGCGTCACGACGGCACATCCGGACGGGCGCTCGCCTTTTGAGCATATTCACCACGAGGACGACGACCCGGAAGCAGCAACTGCGGTGGAAGGGAGGCGAGAAGCGCGTCACAACGTCGGAAGAGGAAGGCAGATTGTCGGAATCATGGTGCGCAATGTTTCCTTTCACAGCGCGCAGCTCGTTAACCATACCAAGGTCCTCGAGCTCGGCATAATGCTGCATTCACTGGTTATCGGGCTCACGTTGGCATTATCCGCTGGCAGCGACTTCAGTGCGCCACAATTTCCCTGTGCTTTCGCCGATTTCTGAATAGACGCTGCAGCGTCTCTATTAACGGCCATTGTGTTTCACCAGTTATTCGAGGGACTATCTCTTGGAATCCGTACGAACATCCACTCAAAGTCCTCGGGTACTCAAACTGACGCGTTCGCAGGTATTGCGGCTCTGCCGCCGGCCAAGTACCATCGCGGGCACCACCACCACCAAGACTGGTTCTCGATTACGCTCTCCCTCCTCTTCGCGCTCACGACGCCCGTCGGGCTGGGCATCGGGCTCCTTGTCTTTGATACTACGAGCGCAAAAGGCGCGTCAATCCCGTCCGCGTCTGGTCCTAAGCTCACTTTGAAGTAGCCAAACCACTTGAGACGACGATCCTCGTCAAGGGCATAATGTGCGCCGTCTCCGCAGGCATGCTCATCTACGCTGCGACCGTAGAGATGCTCGCAGCGGACTTTGTTTTTGGCAACCTTGAGGACGGGATGGGACACTCGCATGGTGGCGGCGGGCACTCGCATGACGTGACCGAGGATGAGGATGAGGAGAAAACGCCAACAAAGCCGGCCAGTGTCCAGCGACGGGCGCTCGCGCTGGGCAGTTTGCTGTTGGGTGTTGTGAGCATGGTGCTCGTATCGCTGGGGGAATAGAGGTGTTTGTTCAATGTGTTCACGACATGCCTGTAAATGCTGTATAATGTTTTCACGACTCGTTACGCTTATTTACCAAGATGTATCTATCTAGCAGGATATTAGACGACCTTCCTACGCTGACCTGGTGAACTGTGGGCGGCCTCAGAAGTCACCCGACCACCCGGAACTGATCGGCGAAGCTTAAACTCAAACCGCCACAATGTCCGAGTCTCTCTTCGACGGTGGGTTACGAGTATCCCCACGAATGGCGCAGATTATTGCGCAGCCCGACAAACACCTCAAGGCTTTCAACGGCGGCCAAGAGCTGCGCAACCTCACCAGAGCGGGTATGTCCTCTGGACGCTTCTAGACACCAAACATCTAAGCGGAACATAGCGAGCGCATTCATGGATCCCAAAAAGCTCTCACCCTTTGCTTTGGCGGTGTTTACCGGAAACTACGAGGCCGTGAAGCAAGTAAGGATACACCCACAAACAAACCGCGACAGACTCCTAACGTGCTCAAGGCAGTCGAACTCTTCAGACCGGATTTATCCGCAACGGAGACGCCGCACAAGCACGGCTACGCGTCGTGGGCCGTTCTCGGTGCCCAGCGCATGCAGGAGGGCGCACCAGGGATGATGAGACATTTGGAGACGCTCGACTATCTCTTGTCCCAGGGCACGCCCCCAGACGTCCCCGACATACAGGGCTATACCGCCTTTCAACATTCGACGACCGCACCACAAGTGGTGCTCGAACTCACGAAATGTCTCGTCAAACACGGGGCGAATGTGAACCACCAGAATCGATACGGGGCGGTTGGTGCCGTTCTCGGTTGAGCTTTCCGCTGGATGCTGAAAGGAGCACAGATTTCTCTTATACCGGTTATGATGTCCAACGCGATCCCTGCTGTCGAGTTCCTCTTGGAGCATGGCGCGGATTTGGACATACCTGAGGCGGACGGCGTGACCGTCCGCAATTTCTACGTTCGGTGCGGTCCACAGGTCAGTGCGGCCGTAACCAAATGGATCAAGAAACGCGCAGGGGAGGAGGCGGCTCCGCGAGGGGACGGACGCGTTTGCGATGGGTGCAGGAAGAAGGCAAAAGTGGGAGTCGATTTGAAGAGTTGCGGGAGATGCAAGGTTGCGAGGTATTGCGCGGTTGAGTGTCAAAGTACGTGGCGGTCATCTCCTACTCGTCTCCGCCATTGACGGACATGCTCGGCAGAAAAAGCCTGGCCGACGCATAAACCAAACTGCGTGCCCTTTTCTTCGGAAAATACTGTCACGCTCAAACCATCGTACCACGCGTTTGCCAATACGATCCCCGTCGCCGAGGTCCTGCGGGGCAAGACGGGCTATCCCACCAACGAGGCGGCGTTCTCTGCCAACAAAACGCGGGGATCGCACGTACCAAAGAATCTCAAAGACGGCAAGGCCTTGATCGTCAAAGTACAAGTGCCAGTGTCGGACGACCCGGTGAGGAGGGTCGGCGATATCATGGTTTACACGAAGAAACGCGATTTTGCGGCCGCTATCAAGAGAGAGGATGGGGCAGAAGCGTATGACAAGATCTCCGAGGTTATAAGGACGAAGACGGTCTCGAAAGTCAAGGGGTACTTTGCCGCCGAGTTGGAGGCCAAGGATCGTTTGGTGGTGAAAGTCGGAGAGGTCCTTGCAGACCAGCCGTGGTGATTATACTGTACAACGTTCGATCAATGTACCTAGCCTTAAACAAAAGGAACGTGTAACTCTCCGACTCACGGTACATTCAACTTGTCTCCAACCATACTCCAAGATCCCTCACTAGTCTCCGTGCGGCCGCTTCAAGCGGCTCCTCTCGACTTCGTTCCGTCTCGACAATCGTACGCTTGCCGTAGCTCTTCCCTGGCGCACCGAGCAATAGCCCGACGTGGCGCGAGGAGAACGACACGCTCAGAGAAGAGAACGGGATTGGCTGTGGGCGCAACCGGTGCGCAGGTTGCTTGCCTTTGGCGACGGCCGATGCGCGGAGCGGCGTCAATGGTGTTTGTGGTTGCGGGGAAGGAATGCGGAAGACACCACTTGTCGGAGACGGTGACATATTCCCGTGTCCCGGCACAGAGAGGCAGGTGCCGTCGTCCACGCTGACGACGCCATCGTGGACACCGTAGATCCGGACGAGGTCCTCGAGCCGAGACCGGGGCTGATTGTGGTCAAAGAGGTCGCGGAACGATTCGTCGCGCTCCAGATGGAACTCAGTGTCGTCGGCCCACGAGTCCTCGCAGACTTTGACTGCGATGAATAGATCGAGAGTGGCGGTTTCGCGCTGGATGGTGCCGAGACGGAGGTCTGGAGTTGCTGCGAATTGGGAATGCGGGGATGAGGGGAGAGGGAACGGATCGCTCGAGTACGGCGCGCGGATCAGCGAATCGTACGCGGAGAGATATGTAGAGCGCAGAACGTGCATGCAGGCTAAGGACAATGGGTTTGAGCGGTCGGAGATAGATGCGGCGCAAAGCACGGACCGATATACAGCGAACGGTTGACGAGCCTCAAGCCCATGGAAAGCCAGTACAGCGTTTTGCGCTGGCGCTCGAGTTTGCTGCCCTCGTTGTAGTCGGGTGTTTGGGGAAAGGTCATATGTACGATTTGGAGGAGGATGTGGGCTGGGAGGGTGCATAATGTCATGGGAGGGCGACTGTGGGGGAAGGGCGGTGGAGCATTTGTGCGAATGTAGGGAGGCGGCGGCGGCTGGTGGTGGTGGAGTTGTAGCTGGGGTAGCGCCGACTTTTCTGGGTCGATAATCATGGGTAGAGGCAGGGGGAGCTGTTAAGAATCAGCTTGGCGTAGGTGGTGACGCCCAACCGGAGGCTCTTTGTCTTTTACCAACACATGCTCGACGCGTCCCTCGCTCCATCCACTTCTTCCTTCAGCGCGTCCCCCACTCCTCTCGTCTTTGACGCTCAACTACCCAGCCCCGGCTCCGTCTCCGCCGCACCCCCAAAGAAGTCAACCACTTCTCATACTCGTTCAAAGCCAATCGGCCATATCCCTCGTCCTCGGAACGCATTCATCCTATTCCGAAGCGACTATGCCCGTGCAGCACAACTCAAATCCGCTGCCGCATCGGACTCGAAAGAGGCAGAGAACCAAAACGATCTGTCGCGGGAGGTCGGACGCGTCTGGAGAGGCATGACCGATGACCAACGTGCACCATGGGTAGCCCTGGCTGAGGAGGAGAAGAAGAGGCACGCTACCATGCATCCGACATACAAATATGCGCCGCAACCGCGCAAGGGCCGACAGGCCAAACCGAAAGAGAGCATCACTTTGGTGGAAGCACGTCAACACGTCCCGGAACCTGCGATCTTCGCGGCCGTCGCGGCAGCTATAGAGGAACAAGCAGAGGGCGACTACGAGATGGGGATCGAGTCCTCGGCCATGCAACTACCACCTTTGCAACCTCTCCGGACTGCCGAGGACCGCGAGCGTCTCAAAGACCAAGTAAAGCGCGCCGCTGACACTGATTTGTTGTGCGACAAAGAGGGCGGCCTCAAACCAGTTCTCGAGGATATATACTACAACCCCCGGCGCAAGAAGACACATCTTCTTCCCCGTCCGCGCCCATCCTCGTGTCCACCGGCAGCGGTCAGCGTTCTTTGCTACGATATCACCACCGATGCACCAGCGTTGCGAAAGGCGAAGCAGCCGATAGTTGATGCAGCCGTTGAAGTAGCAGCGGCGGAGAGTGCCCGGAAAGCAAAGTCAGCGTGGGGTATTCAACGAAGCGAGGAGGTCACTCAAAAGACTAGGACGCGGGTGGCACAAGCGGGTGTGCCTTGGGATGTGTCGGCGCCACCGACCACGAATTTCCCTCCCCCAGACCAGTATCATCTACAACCACAGCCGGTGTGTATTTCACAAGCTTCCTACTTTGTTCTTCTTATCGTCGACGCAGATGCGACACTCATATTCGGAGGGAACGATGCTACCCGCCGTTTTCTCCGGACTTGAAACGATAAACGCATTAGCGTCGACATCTTCTTTATCCTCACCCTGCACGCCCCCTCCAGAAACCCCGATAGACACTGTCTATTCGACATGGGCTTCTTACGATTACTATTCGAGACAACCCGTCAACGCCATGCTCGACGAAGCTTCTCGTCTTGTCACCAGCCCCCGCGAGTCGTTTGTGCGGACTCAATGGTGCGCTGAAATGCAGGTGGACGAATGAGCGTTTTTGGTGCTGGATCGTCCTTATTATTCGCATCGGCTTCTCGCATCCTCGCATGAATTCGTGTTCATAGCTCGGAATTACACACGCCGCCCACTTTTTATCAAGAACGGATCAGCATTTTTCTCGACGCGCCATAGCAAGAAATACAAGAAAACTTCCCCGGCCTAGTCCGCTACCACGGCTGGTCTGCCAATATCTCCCCAACCTTTACTACCAGCTCATACTCGCCATGGAGTTCCGCCGCAAAGTAGCCCTTGACCCGCGTCGCAGTTTTGCCACGAATCACCTCCGACACGGCATCGTACCCCGCCGGCGCGTCTTCCCTGCGTATCGAACACGCAAAGTGGCGATTTTTGTCGTACACCAGCAGGTCCCCGTCGAGATCCGGCTCACGGTCGTCGTCAAATGCGGAGAACGGCACCTGCACCTTGATCACCATCGTCTTCGGCTTTGCATTAGCCTTGCGGACGTTCTTGGGCACGCTAGATGTGCGTGTATTGCGTGGGGAGAAGACGTCTGGAGCGTTGCCGGGGACGTTGAGTGCCGCGCGCATGAGCCCCGAGGGAGAACAGTTGGCGCTGAGCCCGCCGTGGTAGACGGGTTTGAGCGTGACAGTGG
Organism: Mycena kentingensis (nom. inval.); assembly: GCA_014461125.1. Lineage (NCBI taxonomy): Eukaryota > Fungi > Basidiomycota > Agaricomycetes > Agaricales > Mycenaceae > Mycena > Mycena kentingensis (nom. inval.). The sequence continues at coordinate 112,224 of JACAZG010000032.1, read as the reverse complement.
TGGAAGTAGAGAACGGCGTGCAGCGGGCTTTGTGTTTCGGCCATGCGCGTTCTGGGAGGTTACGGTTACTACTACCATAAACTATTGCAAGAAGTTCTGACGCACTTTGACAATCCGGAGAGCAGTACCGCGCGACCTTGCAGCGTCCACAACACTTGAGGTCGACGCCTGGATCGGGTTTTTTGCCACAGTCGTCGCACTTTTTCCCGAAATCGCCACGGGGAGCTTCTTCCTGCCCGGCCTCTTTGCGCAACCACTTTGTCACGACCGCGCTGACCTTCGGGCCGCATTGACGATAGAATTTGCGGCCTATGACTCCGTCTGCATCTGGGAGGTCCAAATCCGCGCCATTCTCGAGTAAGAACTCGACGGCGTCGGAAGAGTTAGTCAACATCACAGAGAGAAGAGGTGTCTGCACACATTCGAATGAGTGTGCGAGGAGTACGCTAAGGGCTGCAGCATACCGAGCCGTAGCGGTCTTGCAGGTTGACGCTCGCGCCGTGTTTAAGCAAGCAACGCGCGAGGTCGAGGCGGACATTCGGCGCAGTGAGCGAGTGGTGGAGCGCTGTGTATCCTTCTATGCTTTGGACATCCGGCGGCACGCCGCGAGATAGGATGAAATCTAGCGTATCGAGATGCCGAAGAGTTCCCGGGGGACCATGTACCATACGCTGCGCGCCGAGGACGACCCAAGCAGCATAACCGATCTTAGAGACGCGTCTTAGAATGTGGGGCGAACGACGCGCTTCAACAATCATTCAGGGACGGCTAACTGACCTTGAACGGAGTCTCTCGGCCGTCGAGTGCGGGTGCATGGCCGGTTTGGAGCATCTAAAGAGCACAGCAAACACAAAGAAAAAAACTCTTGGCCGAGATCGTATTACCTGCTTGATTGTATCGAGATCGCCTGCGTACAGCGAAAAGCACCAGAATGAGAGCTCCCCCTTGTTCAATTTCACGCTCTCTGAATGACGTTGAGGTGCCCTTTGCAAATGCTACGTGGTAGTTACCTTGTTGAACCAAGTTGCGCAGTTCCTGCCCTCCTTGGTCTGCCTTGAGGAAGCCCGGTTGTGCAATGATATGAGCCATGCGCGGGGTAACTCGCAAACCGCCAGAGCCGTTGAAGTTGAAGGTCATTGGAGGCAGAAATCAACGGACGTACTTTTGATCGTGTTCCCAGCCTATTCTCGTGGACAAGACTCTATCCCGCTATGTGAAGACAGTCGTTCACGCGGAGGGAGAGAGTCTTGGACGTGTCGGACCCCCCCTCCTGAAACGTGATGCGGGACGTCAGGATTTTTCCGCATTAGGCATGCCTTCCTAATTGGGACACGCCTGCGGCTTGCTTCGTGCGCCACTCACCTTCCACTCTTTACACTTCCTGCTCGTCCTACTCCCATGTTACTTTAAATACTCGCATATAATCGACAAATGGTCCACTCCCCGCTTCCATTCGACTGCCCTCACCCCGTCAACTCAGCGGAATGGCTCGACCAGCTACTGCGCGAAAGGTGTAAGGTCTCGAAGCTGTGGCCGCACCAGCTCGAGCTCTCCATGCACCTTATCGAAGGGAAAGATGTTTTCTCCGTTTCCGCAACGGGCACGGGCAAGACCGTGGTTCTGCAAGCTCCCGCCATCGCTGCGCAAGCCCGTGGCGAATCTGGGATCGCGCTGATGATTGTGCCCACCAAGGTGCTTGTGGAACAGCAGGTGCGTGTATATGTACGAGCTGTACATGCTATATACTGACTGCCGTTCCTCTCAGGCCGATGCTGCGTCCAAACGCGGTCTAAACGCGTTTGCAATCAATCAAGACACCGTTCGCGAAGCGCAGATGCTCAAGCGCGACCTCTTCGATGAGCTGCTCCGTTCTGCGGGCGTTCGTGTCGCGGTTATGACGCCCTCGATGTTGCGCAGCACTGAGATGCAAGAGCTGCTCCGCAAGCCGGCGTTCAAAGATGCTGTACGCTGGCTGCCGATCGACGAGGCGCACCTTGTTGCGCAGGAGGACAGCGTCTTCTATAGCGGCTATCTGTCGCTCGCGCATCTGCGTGTGCGCCTCCACACCACCGTCGTATGGTCTGCTGCAACGGCCACGGCGCCACCCGTCGACGCTCTCCGACAAGCCGCCGCCCTTGGTTTCAAACCCGGCAGCTATATCAACGCGCGCTACTCGGTCGACCGCCCGAATCTCCGCTATATACCTCGAATATTCCAGCATGCTAGCACTGGCAACGAGTTTCTCGACATCTCCTTCGTTGTCCCGCTCGATCTCAAGCAGCCCGATGACATCCAGCGTACAATTATCTTCGCCGACTACATTAAACGCGGCAACGCTATCATGAAATTCGTTGCGAGTGATTGGTCTGCACCGTCGAACTGCGCATTCTCCAAGATAATATGTGGAAGATGTACTTTCTTCCCCGCATGTTTTTGCGCTTGGAAAAATTCAAAGGAAATATGCACATACCTGCCAGGAATTGCGCCGTCCGACGGGTGTCTCGCTTGCCTGTGGATTGCTGGAGCCGGCTTCGTTGCCGTCGTCGTCATCATGAGCTTCGTCTGGAGACTCCTCCGGCGACGAAGCATGCGCATTTGCCTCCAGACGGGCGCGCATGTCTTTGCTTACCGCTACCCGCGACATAATTGCGAAGATCACGGGACCGCGTTGCGCGATTATTTCCTCGCTCTGCGCCATGGACCAAGAAAGTACCATGTCCCAGGTGAGCGGGGGATCCTTTGGACGATGTAGAAACCCATTCTCAGGGCTCAATAGCTCCTCGCTTTCCCAGTCCACCCGAACAAGCAGCTGTTGCAGCGCCCAATTTATGAGTGCATTACGCGTTGAGTTAGGGATGGGTAGCGGAAGTTCCGGTCGCAGGCGTAGAGAAGGCGGGAGCGCATGACGAGGTAGATCAAAGTTCGGCGTCCACGGAGCACCGTTAGAGTGGTAACATTGTGCCTTACGGTGGCGGAACATAAGTTCTACGATGTGCACCGGTTTCGCCGCGTAGATATCTTGTTCTGGTCGAAGGAACGCGGAGACTTCTTCGGAGATGAACTTGTGCTTGTCGCAGGAGTCGTCGTCGATGAATAGCGCAGTGAGAAACTCGCCGATGGTCAAGAATCCGGACGCGTGAATTGCCCGAAGCGCAACCGCGACTTGGTCCACCTTCTCGATCCTAAACTCTGCTGGCCAGATGAAGGGCCCATGAGCTGCGAATGCTCCCAATGCGAAATAGTCGTCGACGATGCCCCGAAAGAGGTCCGAGCAGAAGGACAGTGCCAGGTTAGCCGCTGCGTCGGTTTGCTCGCGATCGGGGACGGGTACAAATGGCGGGATCGCGCCGTGGTGTCGAAAGATATCGAAGGGAATGCGGGGTTGGAAGGGCTCAAAATCGTCGCGTGGTGCGGGCGCGGGAGTCCAGTCTGGAGACATCTCCATCTCGGCGGCGGACGCGTCGGATTCCCTCAGGCCGGGTGTGGAAGGCGGGAAAATGGGTGTGGAAGGCGGAAACTGAATTGGAGAAGGTGTAATATGTGCTTTATTGCATGAGAAGTTGTTTCTATCTATATCGACCATTATCGCGCTCACTCAAACTGGATCGCGCCGACTCGGAGGTAGGCGTATCGGAGACACGGAATGTGGCCGTGGTGTCATACGGACGTTTGTTGGCCTCATCCGCCGCAAATCTGACGTTCCACTGGCTGCTGGGCATGCCCTGGTGGTGGTACAAGCCAGAGATCAGAGTGCCTTCCAAATCCGGAAGGCATGCCTAATTGGGATATCCGCAAGCGCTGTCAGAGGGGGGGTCCCGACACGTCCATGACTATTCCCAGCCGCGGATTCGGAACCTTGACCGCCACGGAATACGAACCGCGATGCTGTTCTCCACTTGTTATTATCGCGGTAGGACTCCGACTAAGAAAAAATCACGCATGTAGTGCCGACGGGGCAGGCTTTCCCGTCGGAAAGGGCTTATATATACTCACCACAACTTGGTTGGAGGCTAGGTGTTCTGCTGTCTTTTTTCATGTCCTACCCACCACCTTACGCGCCGCAACGGCCCCCACGGCCGCAACGCTTTGAACTTTACAACTCTGGCGTTTCTTCCCGGCCTGGCGCCCCGTATGCTCCCAACCGGGTCGATCCACGAAGCATTCTGCGAACGCCGAGTCCGACTTTGAGTGAATATAATGTCCTACACGAGGTCAAGGAGAAGAGAACCTGGAAGCAGAACATAAGTAAGTGTCTTTGCCCCCACTCTCATCCTCTGAACGTCTCCGCCAGAGCGTTATGCCATCGTCGCCGTTGTGCTGACCTTCGTGATCCTACTTTCAGTGTTCCATGAGCAGATAATCGAAGCTTTGGAACCATGCAGCGAGTGGTTGCGAGAGTCCGTACAGATTTTGAAACTCAAACGGCCATGTACTAACTGAACCTTCAGACACAAAGGTGGTCCACTCATCCCAATTGCCATTATGATTGTGCTCTCCATCCCACCGGTACGTGCTTTTACTGTTTGCGTACGCGTGAACCAACGCGGAGACGATGCAGCTCATTGGTAGCGAAATCGTTGGCATGTTTATCGGCGTTACTTGGGATCTGGGCCTCGCATTCCTGATTGCTTCAGGTAAAGGCCGTCTTACGCTATACTCGCAGACGACTAACTGCCCTCCCAGTCGGTGTGCTTCTCGGAGAAATATTGAACTTCTTGCACGTTCTCAATCGGGCGCTCTCAAGTCACTAACCGATCCATCTAGTCTCTTCAAATATGCGTGCTCTGCTCGTGGCGCGAAGATGGAGAAGAAGGACCACTCGTACGGGCTACTCGCCCACGTCGTCCGTAAAGGCGGATTCCTCATCGTTCTCGTTATACGATACAGCGCTATTCCGCCTCATTGTGCGCAATCCTACCCTCGTTTCGACATACCTAACCCGCAATCGCAGTCGCTACCGCCGTCTTCTCCACTGTTGGTGTACCTTTCTTCATCTTCCTTGCCGCCGCCGTCTTGTCGCTCCCAAGACACTTTCTTCCTGTTTACATCGGGTGGATGCTGCGCCCCGAGAACTCGGGATCTGGTTGGTCCAATCTGCGTGTTTTCTGATCTGGCTGACGCGTAAAACAGAGAAGAAATCGAGCGATATCATCGAGAAGGTTGTGCTTGGTTTAACGATTCTCGTTACCATCTTTGCGTTGAGGTGGATCAAGCGGAAGATGAAGGCGGCGCGCGAAGAATACATTTACCTCCGACGGAAAGGTCGGCAAGGCGCCAAAGCGGGCGAGGACCTACGCGTGTAGGGAGTTAACGCGGTTTGTATACTTGTAGTTGCTTGGACATGTTGTAGAGTGATTATCGCGAATCTCAATAGCACCAGAGCCGACTCTGGTCCCAATGGACCCTGGGGCGGAGAACAAAGGGTGTTGCGATGCGTGGTACGGCTGCGACATGATCCAGACGCTGCTCTGGACGGACTCCGGTTCTGAAGCGCAATTGGGTGATTTCCTCGGCCCGCCTGCTAAGAAAGGACATTTGTGATATTTTGGGCGGTATTAGACGTTGCTAGTGGGCGCGTAGAGACTATTATATGCGGTTATTCGGCGCATCTTGACGGTGTCCGAGGGTAGATACAACAAGTAACACAGTCACACGCGGCTCTCTCATGGCTCTCAACAAGCCAACGCGGTATCTCCTGCTCGCGCTGGGCATCCTGCTCTCTCTCCATTTCCTCCTATCCGTAACCCACGAATCCTACGGCAACGCTACATCCTTCTCCGCACTCTCCGCTGCTTGGAACAAGGAGAAGCAAAAGTACACCGACACCGCCGTCCCCGCACACCCCTTCAATGAATCGCCACCAAAGTGGGCCTCCAACTCCACTGCGACCCGCGCGAACGCCACCTTCGTGATGCTCGCTCGGAACAGCGACGTCAATGGGGCGGTCCAGAGCATCCGCAGTATCGAGGACCGCTTCAATCGCGATTATGGTTACCCATACGTCTTCCTTAATGAAGAGCCCTGGACGGAAGAGTTCAAGAAGTGCGTGCTACTGCGCATTCGGGTCCACGATGCTCACCATCCATAGGCGAGTGTCCGCACTCACCCGCGCACCTATCGAGTTTGGCGTTATTCCGCACGATTGGTGGTACCAGGTGCGCTCTGGTCTCACCCCCTACTGGTTGCTCACGCCCTTTAGCCGGACTGGATTGACGAGGAGCGCGCAAAAGAAGGGCGCCGGAAGATGGAGGAGCAGGGTATCATCTACGCCGGGAGCGTCTCCTACCGCAACATGTGCCGCTTCAACTCTGGATTTTTCTTCAAACACTCGCTGCTCACCAAATACAAGTGGTACTGGCGAATCGAGTGCGTTGCCTGGTTGTCGCTTTTACTTGAAATCCCTAACCCTTCCGTAGACCCGACGTCATGTTCCACTGCACGCTCAGCTTTGACCCCTTCGTGTACATGGAGGAGCAGAAGAAGGTGTATGCGTTCACCATCGCGCTGTACGAGTGGGCCGCGACGATCCCGACGCTCTGGGACACCGTCAAGAGTACGTTTCTCGTTCCCGGTTGTCTCGGGCTTGGCTCACCGCGTGTAGATTTCATGAAGGAGAAGCCCCAGTATGTTGCCCCCGACAACGCCATGGGCTTTTTGAGCGAAAACGGTGGCCAAGACTTCAACATGTGCCATTGTACGTCTCCCTGCATTGATATTGCGCTTCCTCTAAAACAGTCTCTAGTCTGGTCAAACTTTGAAATCGCCGATATGGACTTCTGGCGCGGCGAAGTCTACACTGAGTTCTTCGAGTATCTCGACAAGACCGGTGGCTTCTACTACGAGGTACGTCTCAGCGCCTCAGGACATGTCCACTAATAATAATATCCGTAGCGTTGGGGCGACGCACCTGTTCACTCGATGGCTGTCGCGCTGTTTTTGCCCAAAGACAAGATTCACTTCTTCAACGAGATTGGTTATGAGCACCCGCCCAACCAGCATTGCCCCAAGGACGACGAAATCTGGCGCAAAGGCATGTGCGGATGCGAGCAAGGCCGGACACACGACTATGGCCCGTATTCGTGCCAGCACCAATGGGACCGCATCTTCCAGTGAGCGAGGTGCCTTGGTGAGGGACAAGCATCGGCGCCGGGAATGAGTGGGAGGTCTGCCGCAAGTCCGTGAAGGATTCGGACGTCCGAGAGGCGGGCGAAAACCGTGCTATCATTATGGCTGCTTTGTACTCTCCGCTATCGACTTTCACGTCTGCATATTCTACGAACGCACGCACGTACATAGACCGCGCATGTATTGCATACCAATAACCTATTCTAGAGGCAGGACCACCGTGACGCTTTAAAGTCTTCTTCGGGCGGCCTGCTGAGAACCATCCCGACTTGAGCAGCGCTAACCTTTAGCAGCGCGGCCATGGTCCGTCCAGGTTCCAGCGTTCGTTCCGCTCTGGCTGTTGACACGACACGATCTTTCGACGAATCCTTTGCTCGGCAACGCGACGCACTCGGAAGCGGACACAGTCGATACTACGAGTTTGTCACGTTGCGACAGGCAATGCGCAAAATCGAATAAAGCCTGCCAATGTTAGCGCATCAGAACCAGTCTCTGAGCCTAGTCGTCTATCGAACAACCAGCCTCCAGAGCTACGAATGGGATACACACTTTTCAACACCTTGAAACAAGCTTTGTTCGTTCGCTTCCTTCCTTCTATCGTTCTATGGCAACAAACACCAATCTAAATAGCTGCATAATGATATACGCGCAACCTCCGCATAAGTACATATAGATGCATTATCGTCGGCTCGCCAATGCGGCCAGCAGAATATCGTTGTCGATCTTCGCAGCTAAGCAGGCCATCAGAAACAAAACTCTGGTCATACTTAGAGTCCACTCACCCTTTAACACCATCTGCGTAAACGTCCTCGCCAACGCCGGTTCCTTCTCCTCAAACCTCCTCAAACTACTGACGCTTAACCTCCACAGCACCGCAGGGCGCTCCACAACCACTGACGCGTTCCGCGGCAAATTCGCCAGCGCAGATAGCTCACCCGCGAGCGTTCCTGGAACCATCGATTCCTCGATCCCGGCAGCATGTTCCGAGAAGGCATATTGGGCGCGAAGAACGCCAGCTTCGATGATGTAGAGTGCGTCGGCAGGGTCCCCTTGCTTCCATAGTATTTGGCCTTCTGGGACAGCAACGCGGTCGAGGTAGGGCAACATAGGGCGAAATTGCTCGAGGTTGACGTCTCCGTAGGAAGAAAAGGCCTTGACGAGGGTGTTGTACGGTTCCGCCGCCAATGCCAACTCGGTTGGACGTGTTTCTGATTGATATTGAGCAAGAACGGGACCGAATTGACGCGCACGCACCATTTGCGATGGTTCTATGCCCTGCGTCTCTGAGATGAGATCTCCTCGGTGACCCAACAAACGACGCTGCGAGCGAGTCTTGGTAGGCCAAATTGGTGTCCTGCCGACCAGGGATCACTAGGGGAGGCTCAAAACGCGCGTTCACATCAAAGAACCGGTTCTACGCACCATAGGCCGCAGTTTCCGACTTCTGTGATCTAAACCAGGCTCTCAAATACGCGTTTTCCGTCCCTACGTCAAACACGTGACGGCGATTCCCTTTGAAAGAATGGACCTACATTCCATCGCGTCGCCGAACGTTTCAAACAACTCGACTCCATCAGCGCCGAGAACATCCACACTCGTCAGCGCTCGTCCAACCGGCCCGTCGGCGCTGAATCCGCAAAATACCAGCGTAACATACTTGGCGGCAAGGAGGCGATGGACGCGGACAAAAGCTTCGGCGGCAGACATGTCCACACCGCCAACGAGCGAGAAGTCGAGTACCAGAAAGCGAATTGGGTTGTGTACCCATGCGGGCTCGGACATGAGTTTCCGGATGGTCGCTTCGACACGAGCGATAGTGCCGAAGAAGAGGAAGCCTAGGAAGTACTTATGAGCAAACTGTTGAGCCAGCTTGATAGTCAGTTTACCCTGCAATCGCAAGATTGTAGTCTGTTTGGACACCTCGCGAATGTACTCGCGTTGAGAGCTCGGGCGCCGGACGGTTGAAATTGCCGTTTCGCCAGTATGCAGAGCTCTAATACTTGTGCGTTGCGAGTTTTCCACCACGAAGAAGAAACCTAGCACTTGTCAGCACATCCAGGTCTTTCTCCATACCGGAACCTACAGCTAACGACGATTCCGAACAAAACGCCGATAACAAAGTCCCAAACCGTCATACAAACCATGATGAGAACGATGGTGATGTACTCCGACCTTGTATAGCAGTTCAACGCATGCGTCTATGAACCAAGAAGAGTTTGCTCACCGGCTGACGCGCTGCCTTGTGTCCCACAATGCCTCTTTGCATAAATCGATTCCGAGCACGAAGATGAGTGCGCCAACGACCATGACAGCTGAGAATATCGTTCAATGTTCAAGCAGCGACCAGAAGAAGCAGAAACGCACGGATATAGGCAATTGGTCCGGTTCCAATTAGCAACAGCCCCGCGGTCGCGATAGCAAGCAAAAATCCTGCGATGCGTGTCCCACCCCCGACGCGGTAGAACAGTAACCTATTCGGGAATCTGTGCCTGAGTGCGAGGACATGAAGATCGTGGAACGCACGTGTTGACATAAACCAAATAATTTGGCACTGTCCCAAAAATGCCCGCAAGGAGATTGGAGTATCCATGCGCCACGAGCTCCTTGTCAGTATCGACATCTTCATTGAGCGAAACAGCTGGCTATGAATCAGCACACCGCTGAGAATCTTGGAAAGAAATAGAGAACCCACAAAGAGCGGGAACTGTGGGGACTGTCGTGAGACCAACCAAAGACTTTTGAGCAGGGACGATACCGTTAAGAGGAGGGTGAAGGATGTTGAAAAAAAGTCTGTGCTGATGCTTAGGAGGGAATCAAATGCGGGAGATACGACATACAGTGCAAACTGGGTCGGTAAAGTGTCCCAAAGTGGTCCGAAGCGGATCTTAGATAAGTCTTCCGGGATATGTCAACGAACGGACCACAAGATGGCTTTTAGACGCACCATAGTACTTGTAAAACGTGTACCACGGCTCAGGGTTCCCAACAACACCGAATACCCATCCGTCCTTCCGCAAACGTCCAACGTCGAGATGTCCGCACAGAACGACGAAATAGAAGGTCAGCGGGATGAGCAGGAAGTCTGGCCAAACGTGCGCGTGCTAAGCGAAATGAATAGCGCGCGAATGAGCCGAACGTACAACCGGGAAAAATGAGCTGATGCCTCCACCGCCATTGCTCTGTCCCCAGCCGCAGGAAGATCGCGAGTGCCAGCGGAATCGTCCAGAGGAGTAGGTTGTGGCCATCGAAGAAGACGAGCTTTATCGTGGAGAGTGTGGGTGTTAGCTCGTCATCGGGAATGCGGATGGACACGGCGAGTCTGGGGTAACGTTACACGAACGCCGTGAGGGAAGTAGAAGAAAAGCAGCCGACCCTGTCTGTAGAAGGAAAACACCAACACCGCCGATACAGCCGACGAGGATATGCCGCGGAAAGAAGCCGATGAGCGCGCCTAGGCGCAGGTATCCCAGAAGGAAGAAGGCGAGACCGGTGAGGATGGAGGACATTGCAAAAGCAACAATCGTCGTGGTTACGACCTCCTGCGGGTGGTCGGGGCCGATATCCTGCGAAATGGAGGACGCTAGGATATGGAAGAAAGGCTACGGGAAAACGTTGACGACGCGAGCGTGAAGGAGATGCAAGGACCTACGACTACTTCAATCATCATGCTGCCATTTGCGCCGGCAAACGTGCTTCCGCCCAGGGTGTACGTGAGCTGCGCAAGTAGACAGGAGACAAAAAAGAGAGATACGCCCGTCGGACCGAGTCCTTCGAACGGCGCCGATGCAGGGAATATGATCATGCCGTAGGAGAGACCATCCAGGACATTCAAGAGACATCCAAGGATGACCGCAGGAATGGCGTTCATGACCTGGGCGCGACGATGAGCTTCGCTGTGGATCAACTGGAGCCAGTCGCGTACCTGGGCCAGTGTTGTTGCGATCGCCGAGCGGATGGCTTTGGATGTCGGTGGCGTTGGTTTTGAGTATTGGGCCGCAAGAAGAGGAGTGCTCTCGCTGGGCGGGGATTCTGGGGGAGGCCCAAACGATGACGGCGCGGGCTCCGGTGGCGTTAGCTCTGGCGGCGACGGAGGCGCCGAGGCCATCGTGAATGATTCAGGACGCAGCAAGGATAGACCGGAGGGTTGGGCATGGTGTCTGGGAGTCACAGAGCCACTGCGGGCGATGGGAGAGGGTGCTTTTGGGGGGAGAGAAGACGTCCATTCCGCTGAGCTGCATGGTGTCGAGACGGATCGAATCTTGAGAATGGGCATGGGGAATGGCCATCGGGGAACCAAAAGCTGCGAGGCTGGAGGAGAGGGAGGGCTGGAGGAGGCTGTATATATATCGGCATTGCGTGAAAGGAAGCAAATATTGCCAACTGACCCAGCCCTACGTAAGGGAGAGTCGTCCATTGTGCGGGGAGAGAACACGGCGCCAGACGGGATTTCTGGCGTCGCGGGCGGGCGTGGACGGAGGGAGTCGTTGGAGTCCATGGTGGACGGGAGCACGGAGGAGCGAACGCATATTCTGCGGTCCGGTATGTACTGTCACACAGGCAGCATCGTTTGCCATGTCCAACACAATCGCACTGTACGCACCTTGCTCGTCGACTATAGCGCAATCCTCACCTCCCCAGCTACCCTCTCTCAAACTTCACCTTCAGGTACACGCGTCGACAGAGCTACCAACCGCAGCTAACAGCCAGCCAGCACCAAGGAAGCGCAGCCCGAGGAGGACCCCTCCGTCTCGGCGCGTCTGCAGCGTCTGCAGAACAACTACGAGGACTGGGGAATGCGTCGTACAGTAGAGGCAATTCTCGTAGTCCACGACCACGGCCACCCCCACATCCTCATGCTCCAGATCGCCAACGCCTTCTTCAAGCTCCCCGGCGATTACCTCCAACCCGGAGAAGACGAAATAGAGGGCTTGAAAAAGCGTTTAGACGACCGTCTGGCGCCTCCGGGCTCGTCCATTGGCGCGGAAAACGCGGACTGGGAGATTGGTGACTGCCTCGCGCAATGGTGGCGCCCCAATTTCGAGACGTTCATGGTGCGCCGGTGGATTCCTTACCCTTTCCGCTCCCATTTCTTCGCCGTCCGACTCGTTCTCCTTGCGCGATTATGGCGGTAGCTTGCGCGCTTATTTGCCTTCCGACGCGCGCCTCTTCGTTATGACGCGTCCTTCACTTCTTCTAAACCCCTTGTTAGTATCCCTTCGTTCCTGCACACATAACGAAACCCAAGGAGTGCAAAAAGCTCTTCCTCGTCACCATGCCGGAAAAAAGCGCGTTCTCGTCCATTTTATCCATCGGCGCTTACCATCGACCCCAGAAGTGCTTGCTGTCCCCAAGAACATGAAGCTCCTTGCCATTCCCCTCTTCGAACTCTACGACAACGCCGCCCGCTACGGCCCACAGCTCTCCGCCATCCCGCATTTGCTATCTCGGTGCGTCTCGTCTTGCACTATCCACCAGATGCTCACATCCTCGCAGATACGACTTTATATATCAGTAACCTCAGCCTGGACGTGTATCGCTATTGTAGACCAGACCTCGAATGCCACGGCTTCAAGTTGTGCGACAATAGCCGGATCTAGGAACAGCTGGAGGCAGTTTTGCCTAATGAGAGCCCACGTTCGGGCACGCATACCAACTCATTCTCGAACCGGGCTTCGCGTGTCGCTGCTGCAGAAGCCACCGGCGCACGTTGGAGGTTGCTACCAAGTCCGCAGGACCGTCGTATCCTTGCGCGTTCGACTGTACCTCGAACGCTAACGTTCCGTGCTTCATGGAGTTCGCGACCACAAGAAACTGCGCACGTAATTCGTTTCATCGGCACTGAACCAAGCCTACCGCGCTGCATATGGCGCAAATAATTCAGCCGCATCAGAGCGCCCACAAGGCATTTGGGCAAAGCAAATTAGTTCCAAGCTTTGTGGTCGATTCTCGTGAGTTTCAGCTCATACACAAGTCCATTTCCTTATCATGTCGTTCCGCATCGTATACCGCTACCAAAAACTAATATGTAGCGAATGGGCATCCCAATAGTCCACGAACATCCTCATCTACTCGACAAAGTCAAAGGTCAAGAAGAATGTGCTGGGTCCTTGGACTGTGGCGACTGAAGAAACAACAGTTGAGAAGTTATTCGTAATTCCAGCAAGCAATTAGACGTACGCTCAAGTTTGCCCTGTGCAATGTGGGTGAAAGTTCCCTTCTTGAAGGGGACGATCTCGCGGTCGCTGCCCGTCATTTCACCGTCGGGATGGTAGACAAGCGTGAACTGCCAGAGCTGGTCCTGAGCAGCCGGTTCGGTAGCGATGCACGGTGAGCTGGTGACCAAGCCGCTGGTGGCGTTGCGCCCGAGGCAGCCGCCCACAGTTTCGAGGCGACCTTTGGTCACGACTATTTCCCCAGTGCCGGGGAATACGATGGTGTTTGAGTCGCAAGCCGTGAGGCTGACAGTGCGTTGGCCAGTCGTCGTCGTTACGACCTGCAAGCTCGTCTCGTCGGTCGTTAGGAGAATTTTGGTTCCAAAGTCGATCCCGGTTTTCCACACGTTCAGAACACCGTTGCTGAGGGTCTGGGTGCAGTCGAGGGCATTGGCACCAGCAGCAACAGACACGGCGACGAGGAGAGCAGAGGAGAAACGCATTGCGAGTGGGGATCGAATGATAGAGCTGCGACGCGTTTTATAGGGCGACGCGTTACGGCTATTTTTCCCCGCTCTGCCTTGGCATCTGTGGACCGTGGTATGGATCATCTGCGCCGATCCCTCCGCGCCGCCACCCATTCACGTGGCGAGTAGCTACTAACTGCTCAAGCGCGTATCGAGAGCAAACAAAGGGACAACAACATGTTATATTGCACATTCCGAGTCCCTGGTCATATTTTCTCGATAAATAACGCGCGCGCAAGTAGTATACTGCTTGCTGGAAGTGACTGGAAATTCACACATCGCCGTTCGGCCGCTTTGTGTGTGACTGGTTTTTAGTTGGCCGAGCTCCAGACCGCTCGCCGTCCATCGCCGTCTGAAACTGACACTGACTCTAACCCGCTGTCAACTCTAGCGGTCGGCGGCGGAACTGCGGCGTTCAAAATTGTCGGAAGTTAGATTTTGGTTCGTGTATGGAACTCAGAGCTGTGGAATAAACATGAAGAGACCTTTTCGAATCTTCGGGTGGCTGTGTTCCTACTTGAAACCGCCGTCGGACAGACGTCATCAAGTGGGAAGGCTTGTCGACTTGGCGGATGCATGCAAGGCTTTGCAAGCGTTGGCTGCAGCACTCGCGCCAGATGAACCGTGCATGAACTTGTGTAAATGGCGCCGGCTGAAAGATTCAACGTGTACAACATGTGATGGCAATGATCAAACGCGCCCACAACATTTTAGGGCATACAAAGAGCAAAATACCTCAATTGACTCACAAAGGTACTATTCACTATCCTGTCCCCAGTATGTTCCCAAAGATCAAACACGGGCAGACACGATTCTAGCGTTCCTCATAAAAGTTGAACATGCGGCCGGAAAGTACAATTCTTATAGAGATTGACTGCGGATGGTTCCCGGTTGTTCACTTCCACAAGTCCATCGCGATATCTAGTCGATGGAAGAAGGTGCTGGGCCCTTATACGGTCGCGACTGTGAAGCGTTATACCGTGACGGGCATTTTTCCCCGCCTTGGCGGTCGCAGATAAAATGAGCGAGCTCAAAGTAAAACCTCGCGGCGTTTCGGCATGCATTGAATACGACGGCGGGTCTGCGGACCGCCGGAGGGTTTAGCCCTTGACATGAGGCACAGCATGTGTGATCTGAAAGCTTGCAGCCGGAACTCCCGGCCTAGAGTTCCATGGCCGCTCACGGCGGCGCACCGATTGACCAAGCTGAAGCGGCACAACCCTCACAGCTCACCTTCACGCCGATTTCCTTGTTCCAGGGCAGTAGCAAGAGAGTACGCAACAATTGATGCATCGCAATCTTGTGTGTCCACTTTCGCACGTATTCCTACAGTTGATTAGATGCAGATAAATACATACAAATACTCCTGCTAATATTCCTAGTACAAAGTCCCTTCCTAGTATAAAGTCCCGGTTACGTTTCCATCTCCCCCATCCCGTCTCCCTCCAAGTTGAAATTGAAATCCGTCCACCGAAAGTTTCTTCACCATGGTATCTGTCGAGAAGGCCTTCGCGAAAGCTTCCTTGATATTTGCCGCGGATTTCGAATTTTCAGTCGTCGTATGGGTCCGAATGCTCAACACAACCTCCTCGGCCGAGGGACACACTTCCCTCACCCATCGAGCGACGTCAACACTGCTGTGAGGGAATACATCCAAGGTTAGACTCGAAACGTGGCTAAAGTATTCGGCCGCGTCGCCGGAGAGTAACGGTAGTGCGTCCAGATCGAGCATGATGCGCTCTGTGGACAAAACTAGTGCGAGGCATATCCGAAGCCGAGGTGACCTTGTCAAGCGCGAAGCGAGGAGTTGGCATATCGTTCCAAGCTCCCTTGATACGATTTGGAGGCGGTTATAATTGTAGTTTGAGGTGTTGTGGAGGTTGATGCAGAGCGAATTGAGTTGGAAGGGGAGATTGGAGGTACGGAGAGCCGGGAGGAGGAAGTCTGGCGGGGCCAGAAGCGAAGTAAGGGCAGGTAGTTTGGGCGCGTGGGCTTTTGTCCACTTCCAGTGTACGGGTGCTGGTGCTCTCCGAGCACGGACGTCCCAAATGTCGAGTGACGCAAGTCGCGGTAGTCGTCCTAGAAATGTGAAGATGTCCGACTGCGAGATGCCCTCCAGCTCACGAAGCGACACGAAAGCGAGACGTGGTGCAGCTCGGGCGATGAGTTCAAGTACGGGTCCCCAATGGTCCAGCGCTATCTTTGCTAGAGTGAGGGACGTGATGGCGCCCTGGCGTAGCGCCGACAACGTCCAGTTGAGACACGGGAGGGTGACGAGGACAGCGGAGTGAATGTGAAGAGTCGTGAGGGTGGCTGAACGCGGCGCGGCAGATACGAATGTGCTCTCTCGACCTTGAGAAGCGACTCGGCGAAACTCCCAGTCCTTTCCGGACAGAGATGGAACATAGCCAAATGTGCGCTGCATTGCCCACATTGCCTGCTTCGCGCTGGTGGTGGTCGAGAGCGTAAACGTCCGCGTTAGGTACCCGCCGTATCGTACGGTGAGTTCCGTGCAACGCCGTTCCACGAGCGCGTTGAGAAGCCGACCGAAAGCGGTAGACCACGCGCGCAACGCAGAGTCGTCCCCGGTTGTGTTACATAGGCTAGTGTACGCATCCAGCTCGAGGGTGGCGCGCTTCACGGATGGAAACTTGGACACGAACTTGCTGAGCCGATCGACG
This sequence comes from Mycena kentingensis (nom. inval.), assembly GCA_014461125.1. Taxonomy (NCBI): domain Eukaryota; kingdom Fungi; phylum Basidiomycota; class Agaricomycetes; order Agaricales; family Mycenaceae; genus Mycena; species Mycena kentingensis (nom. inval.). The sequence goes on along the minus strand of JACAZG010000032.1, from coordinate 95,739 downwards.
TGAGGCAACAACGGCAGGACGGATTGGCAGCTAGGATGGGGAAACACTGCGGTGATGTCCCCTATTTCGGTGAGGAAGAGGGCCATGTCGAGGGCTGCGAGCATGTCGGCGCCGTCACTGCGGAGCCTCACGGAGACGGATTTGGAGGGTTCTGGTAGTCCGCTCCGACTGAAATAGATGGGCAGTGCGAGACCGTGGAGGCGGCGGGAGAGTGTCGCGAGCTTGCAAAGCGCGTCGGAGGGGAAGATTGGGCTCTGGAATATGGCGACGAGGAGTTCATTGGGGAGGGAGAGCAAGGTTGGATGGTGCGCGTCTTGCGGTGGCATGTCGTATAGGATGTGGGGGTAGACTGCGGGTGGGCTGAGGGACGCGTTCAAGCCATAGAAACGTGACGACGGCAGGACGAGATCTTGGAATGTTTCCACCACCTCAGGACGCCGATTCGTCCATCCGCTTGACCGACTCGGATGCGGCTCTCGCCCGGCTCTCCGCTGTCCAGAAACGGTACCTCGAAGACCCCTTCATAAAACACCTCGTTCCTCGCGCTCACCTTCAGCCACCTCGCCCACCTCTAATCAACATCGGGACATTCGTCCGCGCCACCGCTATCGACGACCTCGTATTTCAGTGGCTGCGGACGTCCGAGAGCGAAGGGACGCGCTGCCAGATAGTAAGTCTCGGAGCAGGGAGCGATACGCGGTTCTGGCGTCTCGCGGTACGTGTGCCCGCCGACGCCTCCAGTCTGGACACTCAGATCGTGTCTCAGGCAGACAGGCGCACATAAGGATGCCCTCGCGACGTATATCGAGCTCGACTTTCCCGAAATCACGACCAAGAAGGCGATGGCGATACGCAAGAGCAAGGAGCTGAGCGGGGTTCTTGCGGATGTTAACGTGGGTGAGTGCCACCTGGCCGAGGGCTCTGTTGCTCAGGCTAATCGTGCTTCTAGTTCAAGGCGGCACTGGTCTCACGTCGGCCAATTACCACGTTCTGCCGGTCGACCTTCGACTGCCTCCAGCGGAGACGCTCGGCAAGATGCTGCCCGCTATCCTCTCTCCGGATCTCCCGACTTTGCTGCTCTTCGAATGTGTCCTGGTGTACATGACGCCTGAGGCATCGTCCGCTCTTTTGCGCTGGTTCGTCGACTATGTCTCGCGCTCGGCCTTGGGGAGTATCGTGTACGAGATGTTTCGGCTTCAAGATTCCTTTGGAAGGGTGATGGTGGAGAACCTCAAGGTTCCCTCTCAGTTTCGTCGCAGAAAACACGGTTGGCTGACGACTTATAGGCACGCCATGTAACCCTACCAGGTGCGGCGCCGTATCCCGACGTCGCGTCTCTCCCCCAGCGGTTTACCAGCGTCGGCTTCTCTGCTGCGCAAGCTTTCACGCTCAAAGAGATTCGGAAATCGTGCATATCCTCTTCAGAGCTCGAGCGGTATGGATCCATAGCGGCGAAACTACGCAACACTCTGACTGCTTTTTTAGAATTTCGCATCTCGAACTCGTCGACGAAGTCGAAGAGCTCGATCTGGTCCTCGACCACTATGCGATAACCTGGGGCTTGTGTACTCCGGCGCATCTAGGTCCCTCGTGGAGTAATTGGGGACTGGTAAAGACTGCTGCCAAGCCTGCGGACGAGGATGAGGACTAATGGATCATATATGGCTCATACATACCATGTAAGATGAGTTTATCTGCTGCTGTTGGATGATCTCTTGCCTCGACGGCGATTAATTTAAATGCCAGGCGGAGCTGGTTGAAGGGCTCTCAGCCTTTGTGGGTCCATTTTGATGCCCCATCAATCGTGTTGGAAACGACAGAACAGGTTGAGGTCTATTGAAGTGCTCTTGCAGGATGGTTTTGTACCGTGTAAGGAGGCTATGTACACGGGCTGTGGCACCCCAAATGGATTGAACGGGATTTTTAGCGATTTGTTCGCGATGATCTGAAAACGTACGAAACCTTTCCGTTTGCGTCTCGGCCCTACTTGGATAGGTTGATACCAATGTGAACAGGTGCGAGGGTAGGGCACCGGTCTGCCCGACATAAATGCTTTTCTACGAAAATTGGATGATGATCGCTTAGATTATCAGACAGACTGGCCAAGCTCCCAACTCATCACCTCGCCGCGGCATGTCATCTTAAAGGAACCGAGCTGATAACCAAAATGCACCCTTCGATGTGATGCTCACGTCCAGCCGCGGCCATCTTCGCATCGCAAAAAATACCTAGTACTACACCCCCGGCCCTGTTGTCTAAACCCTACCGTCATATGCCCACTTCTAATAAGGACGCCAAACTAGAATTTTCCCCCAAACACATTGCCCGTCATGAGATAACGTACATACCACAGCAGGCCCAGCGCGAGTATCATGGTGGACCCTGGTCAAGCTTGAACGAACGAACGACAACTCAAGATCAGGGCTCACCGGCATAATACCCAACCGCCTCGTACCCTCCCGTCGCGGTTGCGATTGCACCAGATATCGGCGGTCCTGCGAGCGCACCGATGGAGAGAACCGAAAACAACGTCCCCGTTCGCCTCCCGACATCCGACATCTCGCCCATATGCATCAACGGAACGGCTTGTATACCCACAAAGACGCCCGAAGCGAAGCTAAACGACGAAATCCTTTGTTTAGATGGCAAAACACCGTTACAACGCGTAAACCGCACCCATAGAGAACAGAAATGACCAAGAGAGCAGGCAAAGTGTCGGCAAACGGCCATGCGTATGTGATAAGAGCTGCAACGACAGTGCCGGGAATCATCACGGAAATGCAGCCTGGAACGGATATCAGCCTCGAGTGTTTGCCGGTGTACAAGGGCGGCGCACCGATTTTGTCAGCAAGGATGCCCGTAAATATCCGGCCAGCGCCGGAGGAGGCGTTGGCCAGAGAAACAAAGTAGACGTTGAAGGAGGGAGATATGCCCGCTTTCGACGCTGTCACTGCGATGTATGTGAGGGCTGTAATTGGTTAGTTGGACATTGACTTGAACAAAAGGAAATAATGACGCGTATATAGCCCAAAGAAACAGATGAACACCGCGAGCGTGTAAAGTGCGAACGGAGGGAACTTGAACGCGCGCCAATTGAAAACCCCGCCGCTTGTATGCACCGGCGGGAGACGTCGCTTGAGACACTATAAATAATGAGATCAATTTCGGCGCGGATGCGAAGAAACAACATTACCAGGTTCATGATGCCGGTAGTGAATAGCAGAAGCAAGGCTAGCACGCGCATTGTCCAGCTGAACCTGAATATATTGAGCTCCGATAAGCCTTGGAACATCGCAAGGAGCTTACCCGATTTGCGGTATCAGTCGTTGGACGAGAATAGGTATCAATAGGCCACCGACCGACGAGCCTGCAGCTACCATTCCCAGTGCCGTGGATCGACGACGCTTGACTAGGAAGGACGGGCTTGTAAGAGATACACACTCCACACTCGAGATAGAACTAGACGTACACCAGTGCGAAACAATGGCCAGAGTGGGGCCGAAAATGACACCAGATGCTACACCGATTGCGAAGCCTTGACAGAGCAAGAAATGCCAGTATTGGGTGCACTCGCTCACCAGAACGGTGAGCACAACAAGAGCGAGACTCGCAGCCAAGGCAGGCAAAGCGAACCACCCGTTATCGAAGAGCCGGCCGACAAAGATTGCGAGACCAAATGTGAGAGCAATCTAGGAATTTGGGTGAGCGGCGAAACAAGCCAGCGAAGGATAAATTGCTCGCCTGTACTGACCCGATCCACGAGCTATCGGGGTTCGGAACGATAAGTTAGGCCAAGAACGCAAGTTGCACCACGCACATTTCAGACGCAGTCTTATGCTTGAGGAGATGTAGTTGATAGTACGCTTGAAAGACCTATAATCTCTGTGAGCTCAATATAACAAGGTGAGATTACGCACTCCCCAAGAGTTCACATAGCCGAAAGTTGAGAAAGTGGAGAAGGCGCCCTGGAATTCGTTCAGAACATGGCGGGAAGTGAGGAGGCGAGCAGTACACCGAGGACAATAAGCCATGCCCTCAGACCGCCGTCAGGGTAGCTTATCTCGTCGACTGAGGGTGTCAACGCGAAAGTATCCATCTCCATCTTTCCGTCGATTGGATCCGACGCGGCAGCAACAAGGCCCAGCATCGTTTGGGGGCGTCCCGAGTCGTCCATGGTGGGGGTCAGAGAGTCGCCCACATAAAAGCGGCGCTGTGATGGAACATTCGGAATCTGCTTTTATCAGTTCACCGAGGCCGCGGCGACAGGTGGAGTCTGCCTTTCTTCTACTCTTCTGCAACAACACGCACCAGGGAGGTGCGTTTCCACCGCGGTGCTGAATGATAGGCGGTAATGGCGGCCGGGATACCCCTCAGAAGGCGGACCAAAGATGCGTCGGCCGCGGCGCTTACCCAGACTGCGGTGGCATTATCCAAAAATTGGTGGACCTTGGGGTCTTTCCGAAAAAGGGGCACTCTAGCGCAACGATAAGCATTAAGGTTGACTGACATGGATAATTTTATAGACTTGCGAATAGACGTCGATGTCGATAGCTGGGAGGCGTCTCGGTTGCATTCGTCCCCGCGGCAGGAAAATGCGGCCGGCGGCCTCTGGCCAGGGGTAAACTCAAATGCAATTCAACAGTTTGCTTCCCGCGGCATGGGCCTACACAAAGTGTGCAAGATTCGTGTTCTGGCCACTCAGCATCGAGATTAGATGTGAGTGCGTCTGTCTTGTAGGCCGTTTGTTGGACTAACGGCTTGTTTCAGCAGACAAGATGCAGGCATTCGTGTCGCGCGCGGTCGCTGGCGGCGGCGGCTGAATTATTTGCTGGTGAAAGCGCGGGACACGGCCCGTGACGGTGTGACATCCGGTCTAATTTTTGGCCACCACCAATGGACGCGCTGCAACCCATTGTGCAAGAACTTCAAGCCTTCGGTGCGCGTACACCTCGCGCCTACACACTCTCTAACCAGTAGCCAGTCAAAAAATCCCCTTGGTGGATTTCTGCTCTCGCCGCCGTCGGCTCATTCGGCGTCGGTCGCTTCGCCTACCAGACTCTCTCCGTCTTTCTCCAAACCTTCATTCTTCCTGGTGTTAGCGTGCGTCTCATACATATCAACTCCCTTCAAGTGACCCACACATCTGCAGCTTAAAAAGTTCGGAGCCAGGAAGGGCGCTTGGGCGGTGGTGACCGGCGCGTCAGACGGCATTGGGAAGGAGTTTGCGATGCAACTGGCCAGCAACGGCTTCAATATTCTGCTTGTAGCGCGCAACACTGCACTCCTCTCTGCTGTTGGGGAAGAAATCCGTCGGTGGTCCGTTCCATTGACCATTGACTGGCTGACGCTCTCTAGTGGCCAAATACCCCGGGACGGAGACCGCTGTTCATACCATCGATTTCGCTGCCGCAGGAGAGACCGAATATGAGGCGCTAACGCGTGAGCTGTCTGCCATGGATATTGGTGTTCTCGGTGAGGCCTTCCCTTGCTAATGTCCCTCTGCTGACGCGTACGCTAGTGAACAACGTCGGAAAATCTCATCCTTATCCCGGCTACCTCTCGGATATCCCTCTCACAGAGATGAAGGACATTGTCAAGATCAATGTGGACGCGACTCTCCGCGTTACACACGCCGTTCTCCCTGGCATGGTGCAACGGTACGCGCTTTCTGCTCGTTCGTCTTCTTGAAATAATCCCGGTACAGTAAACGCGGACTTGTGTTAAACATCGGCTCTTTTGCCGGCTCCGTACCCTCGCCTATGCTCGCGCCGTACTCTGGCACCAAGGCATTCCTCTCCACGTTCACCAGCGCGCTCGCAGAGGAGGTCCGCCAGCACAATATCGTCGTCGAGCATGTTAACACGTACTTTGTGGTATATTCCTTTCCTCGTCCGTTTTTCATCTTGTTCACATTTCCCAAGACCACGAAGCTTTCTAAAATCCGGCGCGCCTCCCTCCTTATTCCGTCGCCCAAACCGTACGTGCGTTCCGTCCTCAGCAAGATTGGGCTTGCCTGCGGCGCGGCGTACAGCGGACGACCCGGCACTAGCACGCCGTATTGGTCGCACGCGCTCCTGGACTGGTTCTTGAACGTGCTCGGGCTACCGGGAGTCTACATCTCATATACACATGCCCTGCATCGCGGTATTCGCAGGAAAGCCCTGAAGAAGGCGGAAGCCAAAAAGGCGTAGATAACATCTTGACGAATGCTTGAATTCTATCGAATACAAGTTTCGCATTGGTGAAGCGCAAAGCAAGAGAAAGCATAAGATACAGCGGGTTTAGATGTGTGAAGGTATCGCTACAAAGATTGTTCGTTCGTAAGTTGGTCAGTTCAACTCTCCGCCAGAAATCAAGCTGGCAAAAACTCCACCCCTCCGCCTCGTCAGGTCCCCAAACCTCCCATCCTCTACAATGCGTCCCTCGTGCACAACCAGCACCCGGTCGCACATCTTCATCACCGGGACCTTGTGTGTAATCATAACCGTCGTCCGCCCCGCTTTCGCCCGCTGAATGGTCTCCATAATCGCAGCCTGGTTCGTGTCGTCCAGCGCTGAAGTGCACTCATCCAGGATGAGGATCTTGGACGGCCGCACGAGCGCGCGCGCAATTTGCAGTCGCTGCGCCTGGCCGCCAGAAATAAGCGCCGCATTCTCTCCGACTGGTGTCTCGTATCCCTGCGGTAGGCTGACAATAAAGTCATGGATGTTGGCCGCCTCCGCCGCACGTTGGATATCATCCAGCGTTAACCCGTCCGTTCCATAAGCGATATTCTCCGCGATGGTCGCGTCGAACAAGGTCGCATGTTGGCTTACGATCGAAATTTGCTCGCGCAGATGGGTGACGTCCGTGGACCGCAGACGCGTAGAACCGATTGATATAGCACCGAATGTGGGTTCGTAGAGGCGCTGAAGTAGTGCGGCAATTGTGGACTTGCCGCAACCTGCTTTGCCAACAATGGCGACACATTCGCCAGGTTGGATTGTCAGGCTCACATTTTGAAGCACCGGTACCTCTTCGCGGCTGGGGTAAGAGAACCCGACATCTTGGAATACGATCGGTCCGTCAAGACGCGACCGAATGAACCCGTCCGATTCATCTGTGCGGGTTGGGAGACGCAAGAGCTGGTCCAGATCCCGCGCTGCATGCACAGCTTTAGCGATTCGTTGAGCTGAAAAACCACGCTTTAGCGAAAGCAACAACACAAAACAGACACGTACTAAAGGCCATCAACTGCGACCCAATCGCGACAGTGAAGATGACCAGGTTCAGCACTTGCACCATCTGGAGATACGAAAAAGTTCCGCGGGCGACAAAATATGCGCCGACGCCGAAAAGAACCGCCTCGGCAAGGTAGATGAGACCACAGGCAAGGCCATAGGTGCATCCTTCAACAAAAGCACCTTTACGAGCAACAGCAAGTGCATGGTCGGCCGCTTTGTCGAATTGGTCTTGAAAAACGCGCTGAAGTCGCATGTACCGAATAGCGCGCATGCTTGCAATGCTCTGTTGCAACATCAGCGGGACGAACGTCCGACGCGCGAAGAGAAAATTACCTCTTGATAGCGCCGTCCAATATCGTCTCTCGCGGCTTTATTCTTCGCTTCGCATCTTGCCGCCAGTCTCGCCTGACCAACCATGGCTAGCGCAAACACCGGCACAACCGCAAACCCAGCCAACGCCAGTTGCCATCCTTTCAACAACGCCCAGATCATCCCTACGCCAAACAACGCGCTTACAACGAGCAGTTGTCCCGCCACAACCGCAAGCAGCTCCCGGGCGTCGTCCCCATCCGCAATTAGCACCCTCGCAACCCTGCCCGTCTCCGAGTTGTGCGAGTCAAACCAACGCCGATCTTGCTTGAGGACGCCGGCAAAGCCGATATTGCGGAGGTGATTTATCCAGGACATGGCGGTACCTTGCATGAGGAAGAACTTGAGATCCATGAAAAGCCCATCAGCAGCGGCAATTCCAAGGACAAGAAACCCGAATTTGTTGATGATTGAGGTGTCTTGCGCTCCGGTCGAGACCTCGAATAAAAGTCGCGAGAGGAGGAAGGAAAAGATAGGTGTAATTGTGCCGCTGAGAAGGCAGGCGACGAGGCCGAGTAGGACGAGTGGCTTGTTGGGAATCGCAGGGTAGAGGTCGCGCAGAAGTTGCCGTAGGGTTGGAGCAGGATTGTGCGCCTCCGTCGGACACGATGGAAGCGTCACGCGTACTTTAAGGTCGCCGTCTGCGTCAGGAAGGGGCGACTTTTCATCCACGCCCGAAAAACGCAAACTTTGTGGACGGGTCAAAGCCGATGATGGCGCAGACAGCGGTTTCCACGGGCTAGGCGTCATCCGTCGTGAAAACGATGCTACGCCAGGCGGAGAAAGATAACTCGAAACAACGCGCGAGGTACGCGTATGTGCGGATGTCGGCGCGGACGTCATCGCTGCTTGGTAAATGGTTCCAAATGGATGGGAACGCAATGTGAATGAAAGCCGGTGAAGATCTCGTGCATCCTCCGAGTCCGTGTCAGTGAAAATTTCGTAATCTTCGTCGTCGGAAACGTCCTCGACACGAATCGGCGGCACGTAGGACAGCAAATCGCCAAAGACTCCGAAGGGGAAACGGTCAAGATCAACCCTCGTCCCGCTCTCGGCGACAAATCCGTCCTTGAGGACGTAGACCAAGTCCTCCTGGCGAATTTGAGCGAGATCATGTGTGATAACGATGGTGGTACGGCCAAGGTGTTCACGCGTGTTGCGAACAGCGTTGAATACAGCAACGCGGGAAGTGGGATCCAGCGAGGAGGTAGCTTCGTCTATAAAGGTGTGTTAAACTTGGCGACATTATGATAGAAAAGAGGAGCATACCGAGCACGAGGACGTCGGGGTCCAGCAACAACGCCCGCGCCAACGCAAGCCGTTGTTTTTGGCCACCACTCAAACTTGCGCCGCCGCTGCCGAGGATAGTGTCGTACCCATCGGGCAATCCCTCGACGAACTCGTGGAATCCAACCAACTCGCAAACGGCCTGTACCTCGGTACGTGTAACCAACTCTCTCACCAGGGCAATGTTCTCGAACAAGGTCATCTCGAAGATAGATGACGCTGTGCCCTGCGCTACGACTGCGATATCCAGTTCCGAGAGGTCGACGGCGCCATTATCGACAGAGATTGAGCCGCGTTGCGGAACGTAAAGCCCAGCAAGCAGTTGGGCAATCGTAGACTTGCCCGACCCCGAGGAACCAACGATGAACGTGGTTTTTCCGGCGGGAAGGGAGACCGTAATTTGCCGCAGGATGAGGACGTCGGGACGCTGAGGGTAGTTGAACGCGACGTCACGGAGCACAATGTCTGAACGACATGGTTGAAAGTGGGGACGGCGGATGCCCTCGCGGTCTTCAACGAGCTCCATAAGCGCACGGAAGGCGTTGATACCGCGAGTTAGCTGTGGAAATTGCTCCATGCAAAGGCCAAGATTGGTAGCAGCCATCAAGCATGCCCAAAAGACGGCCATGACGTCCCCCGCACCGATCCTCCCAGTATGGACGAGATGGGCGCCAAACCAAAATCCCGCAACGAACATGCCCATCATCGCGAATTGCTTGAGCGCGAGGGACACGCCCCAAATGGCCATGAGCTTCCAAACAGCCTTTTCGAGGCGGGCGAGGACGGTGGCAAGGGCGCGCTGCTCATGCCCGGAAGCGTTGAACGCCTTGACGGTGTTGATCCCGGTCACCGCACGGTCGACTATGCTCGACGCGGCCGCGGTTTCGTCGTGGTCAATGGCAAACAACGGTTGTGCCTGCGCATTGGAGACGATGGCGATAGCAACAAGGAGGGGGACCGCGGTGAGAATGACGAGGGTGAGAGACCATGCGCGAGTGAATGCGATAACGAGGCAGACGATTGCAGTGGTGAGGTACTCGATTATGCGGCCAGTGGCAAGAGAAGATGCGGACCGGACGTCGGAGGTGTCTCTATTGAAAGGGATGAGTGGCAAAGGCGCACTGAGGTTGAAACACACTTGGAGAACTGGGCCCTCAATCCACTTGCACTTGTGGCGGCAGCCTTGTCGTCGTCCGACTCGGTTGCATCAAACCACTGCATGTCACGAGCAGCAAGCGAGTTGTAGACGCGTTTGCGGAGAGCAAGGACGTTGTATTCACCGAAGTTAATCCAGAGGAAGCTGGTGAGGCTGCTGAGGATGAAGGATCCAAACGCTAGCGCGACAAGCTCGAGGGCAGCGTTTGTGATATGTTGCATAAGGTAAGCGCTATCGTGGGTGGCGGCAAAGTGGGCGAACGCGTCAAAGGCGTCGCCCACAACGAGGGTCATGAATGGGGCTATGAGGCCTACGACCACGGACGCAAAAATGGCGGGGACGAGGCATAGCAGTTGTTGTATTGGTGTAAGAATTGAAAAGAGCGGGAAGCGTGTCTGCGTTGGAGCAGGACGCGTCGTGTTGTGTATTAGTGTGTCGGTCTCGCCGAAGTCGTCAAGGGAGAGTCGGGGCATGAAAGAGGGTCGTCGCTGTCGTTGTGGCCGTTTTAAAGCAAAGTTGCTTGGTGCACGTGATGGTCCTTGTTCTGCTTCTCCCATTGTCTCCCCAAATACGGTCAACGAGTCACTGCGACGTTTGGTAAATATTACAACAATTATCTACTCAGCTGCGGGTCCCGCCGTCCCACAGCTCTCCTCCAGTCGTTCTTCTTCTCTCTTGATTCGACTCAGCGCAGCTGCAAGCACACGTCTCCTCCGATCGTCAACAGAGTCACCTTCCAATCCGCTGCTCGATCCCCCCAAGATGTGCGCAGTCAGCTCCGCGTCCTCGTCTTCTCCTTCGTATACTTCGCCAGCAAACAGACGATGCGCCCCTTCCTTCGCAGCACGCTCAAACTCGGCTACCTCTCGGTTTAGCTGCGAGTTGAGCTGTTTAAACTAGCCGGCTGGTCAATGCAAGATCTGAAAAGGGAACGCAACGCATACTCCCTCGTCGTGGTTGCCATGAACGTTATGCGCAAGCTCATGGCACAACGTCAAGCGTATCTGCAAGTAGGTGCGAAACTCGCGGTAGGAGTCCGTCCTCACTCGCAGAAGAATCCGCTGTCCAGCATTCTCGTTCAAGCCTAACAGCTCGGGGCGCTCGCGAGGATCTAACTCGGTAAGCTCGCCAACGGAGAACTGATGCTTCCGCATGACATGCTGGATGGCCTTGTCATTGGCGACCTTCTGCAGCACCACCAGCGCAGCGTCCGGGCTGGGAAGATGGGCCAGAGGCGTAACTTTGTGGAAGCGATAGTTCAAATCGGTACTCGTCGCAACTCCAGTCGAGCGGGCCTTGGTTCGCATTGGTTTACGTGTAGACTTGGAGCTATTCTAGACGCACCTTGGTCGGCGCCTTGGCCGCTCGCTCGCGAAGAATACGATCGCGCTTCCTCTCCTCCGCCTCCTTCGCTTGCATCCCTCCAAGCTCCTTCAAAGTCGATCCAACCATTTGTATCTTCATCCCATCCTTCATCCCTGCTTCGCGGAGAGTCATTTCTGGCTTGGCCCCACCCCTGGGACTGTTCTTGTAAAGCAGCTTCTGCATGTCTGGAGGGACTGTTGTCAGCTCCTCCAATGCGCCATGGAGCTCCGTGAGCGGGTCGCTTGGAAGAAGAGAGACCCTATGCTGAGTTCCACGATGGGATACGACGAGGTTTATGGAGGCTTCGGCCATGAGAGCTTGTTAGCAAGAGAGGTGCGCGTGCGCGTCGCGGGATTCGAATCGAGCCGAGATCGATCGCTTGCTAATTGACGGCTGATAAGCCCAGCTCACGGACCCTGACTCAAGCGGCGCTTGCGACTGGATTTCATGACCAGCGGAACCGAGCAACCCTTCTACCGAGTTTTACCACCTCCCAGTCGTCAAATCCACAGTTGCTCTGTTAACCTGTTCAATCTGTTCGTCTTGACGCCCATTTCCGTCAATATGTGTAGCTCAACTCTTGCCGCAGCCCGCCATGCCGCCACCGTCGACGCCCTCAGGCGGCCTCACTGTCTCCCCGGAAATGTCCGCAATCCTCGCAAAGCCGGGACTTCTCACTGTCGAGCAGGGTGGTCAAGACCTTCGCGACATGTATCGCAAAGGTCCGGTTAGAGCGATTTTCTGCAACGAACGATCCGCTCAATTCCAAGTTGCAGAAATATCCAACCTCAATGTCTTCCTGCTGGCTCCCTTCGCAATGACCGTTTTCATAGGTCACCTTGACCTCGTCCAAGCCGTGCGCCGCAACCGCTTCGATCTCATCCCGCACACTGACATGGTCCAACAGGCAATCGAGAACGGCTCAGCGCCTGCCCTCTCTAGTACCGAAACTCCGTTCCAGCTGAGCTACGCCTCCCTCCTCATCCTCGGCTCGCAGCGCTACAAGCGGGGTCCGGTGGGCAGCGGCCGCCACCTAGAAACACTCACCTACATGTTCGCGCACGGACTCCCAAAAATCTCCCTTCCCGACCTCTTGGGCTACACGGCTCTTCACCACGCCACATCGTCGCCCTACGCCACCGACGCACTCACGCGTTGTCTCATTAGCAACGGCGCCGACGTAAATGCTCGGAACCGCTTCGGCGAGATCCCCCTCCTGGCCGCGATGCAGCTCAACCTCATCTCCACCATAGACATTCTCATGGAAAACGGCGCCAGTTTGGACATCCCCGAAGCGGATGGATGGACAGCAAGGAGACACTACATCGCATGTGGCCCCCAGGTCACCGCTGCTGTATCGCGCTGGATACGGAGACGCGCGGGGGAAGAGGCGCCGCTCTCACGCAAGTGCTGCGATACCTGCAATAAGGCGCCGTCCCCCGGAGAACCTCTCAAGACCTGCGCGCAATGTCGGATCGCGCGGTATTGCTCGCATCCATGTCAGAGTGCGTCTAGTCACTTTCTGACCACCTCCATATAAATATTTATCGCAGAAACGGCATGGCCAGCGCACAAGCGAACATGCACACCGTTTACGCCCGCAAACACAGTTACGCTAACCCCGCATTACAAGACCTATAGCTGGTCTTTGCCCACGGCCGAGCTCACGCGGACGGCACTGGGATACCCCACACGCGCCGCCGCCTGGTCAGAGTCAAAACGGCGGACGTCTGCTATGCCCGCGCAGTTTGAAGTCGACCCTGATCTGGACGCAGACTCAACGCGGAGAGGCAAGAACATAATTATCAAAGTTCAAGTTCCGTTTGTTCCCGATACTGGGGAGGCGAGTGCCCCGCCTGCGCAGCCGCGGCCGACAGTGGGGGATTTACTAGTGTATGACCGGCGCCGGGCGTTTGCCTGTGCAATACGCAGACAAGACGAGCCTGGGGCATATGATGCGCTTGTCGAGGTCGTACACCAGAGAGGCGTGGGCGGGGCCAAAGCGTATCTGTCCGCTGTGCTGGAGCGCAAAGACCGGCTTGTGGTCAAAATTTCGGAGGTGCTTGCAGAGCAACCGTGGTGACGATGGATGAGCTTGTATTACCAGTAGTTGTAACCCATCGATTTGTAATTCGTGTAGCCGTACGATAAGTAGAGAGGGATAATCGACAGTAGGGTGGAGAGGAGACTTCAGCAGAACATCAAATGACGCATGACCGCGCCTTTCTCGTCCCCACCACCACCACCATCCTTGCCATGCCACCCGCTTCCAAACCCGCAGCACCATTGAACGTCAAGCTACTCTTAATCGGAAACTCGAGCGTTGGGAAGAGCAGTCTGCTGCTTCGCTTCTCAGACGAACAATGGCTACCGGAGGATGAAAGCTCCGCGACGATTGGGGTTGACTTCCGGGTGCGCCTGCCCCTCCCTATGACCTGCCCCGGACCTGGCTTGTTAATCATGGCCTGTAGGTGCACAAGATGGACGTGAAGGGGAAGAAGGTCAAGCTCAGCATATGGGTGCGCTAGATCGGTCGTGGGCTCCGTATTTTTCGCTAAACACCCGCAGGATACCGCCGGGCAGGAGCGCTTTCGCACCATAACCTCCTCATACTACCGTGGCGCACAAGGAATCATACTAGGTCCGTCGGCACTCACCACTGGCAACCTGCCCGCTAACATGCACCAGTGTACGACGTATCAAATCGCGAATCCTTTGACGCCCTCCCCCGGTGGTATAGCGAGCTAGAAACCTACGTCAGCGACAAAGTCGTCAAGATCCTCGTCGGAAACAAGGTCGACAAGGCACGTTCCCTGCTCGTACTGTGTTGGCCCCGATTGACTTTCTGGTTAGGAGTTTTCACGACAAGTTTCGACCGCCGAGGCTGAAGCCTTCGCCACGCGAATGGACTCGCTCTTTGTCGAAGCATCCGCCAAGACGGCGGCCAACGTCACGGAGGTGTTCCAACAGTGCGTGGAGCGGATCCTGGATCAGCCCGAGCTCTGGGACACCGCGCCTGGAACCGGCGCATTGAAGAATACCAGCGGGCCGATGCCTGGCAGCGTGAATCTAGCGGACAACACTACTCAGGAAGGCGGTAGCTGTTCGTGTTGATTTTAGAACGATAGACGCGACGATTTCACGACCTTGCTATGACGGATACTCATGTACACTCGGTATATTATTCACGGATAATTTTGGAACATGTCCGCAGCAACTGCCCAGTTGTTTGGCGCTGTTTGGCCTCGCTTTTGACTCCTTCCACCACCATGCCCCCGACCAGACGAGTAAAGGAGGACAAAAGGCTGGTCTTCGAGCCCCATCGGCGAATTGCTCTGATTTGGCTTCCAGAGGGCTTGTGCTCGCGATAGACATTGGAACAACGTTTTCAGCGGTTTCGTATTGCATACACCAGCCTGGGGTTCCGCCTCGGTTCAACCAGGTGCCACTCATTCTGACTTTGCGAGAGGAATTGTTGACCTCTATACGCCAGGTCGTGCGTTGGCCAAAACAAGTGCGTCGTTCAGCCCTTCCATCTGGCTCCGCAACCAATGAATTTTTAGGCAGAAGCAGACGCAAAAATACCGTCTGTGATATTCTACAACAACCAGCGGACTCCGCAAGCGCTGGGGGCGGAAACTCAAGACGAGGTTTGATTTCGAACCGTGCGACTATCTTTCTTCATGCAACTCGGATAGGACACGCTCATCACAGCCGAAGAGCAAGGCTGGTACAAAGCTGAATGGTGCGCTTTAAGACTCTCCCTGTGTAGACTGCGTCTCACCGTCATGACAGGTGGAAGCTCCAACTGCGCCCTCGTCACCTCTCAGCGAAGGAGCCCCTCCCATCTCACGTCCACACGATCCCCCACGATCTCGCGGTCCAAGATATTTACGCAGATTTTCTGGTCTATGTGCTCGAAACGACCAAAAACTACTTCATCTCCAACAACGGAGACGGCCAGGCCATCTGGGAAGCGCTCAGCCCTTCCATGAACATCGTCATGACCACGCCGAACTCCTTCGAGGGCCCCGAGCAGGCGATCATGCGCAAAGCGGCGGTAGACGCCGGAATCGTTCCCGAGGAAGACGGCGCGCGCATTCGATTCGTAACGGAGGCGGAGGTGATACAAAGCGCTTCGATTTAATTTGGCGGTTGATATTTGTGGGACAGGCTGCGCTTCACTATATGGCGAAGCAAGAAAATGTAGCTCATTGGATCGTCGTAAGTCGATCGTCAAAGCGCGCTCCCTAAAACAAAGGAATTCAACGCTTAAATAGCCCAACAGCAATGTTATCGTCTGTGATGCTGGAGGTACGGCAAGCACGCTGTCGTTGAGCTACTTGTTGACCACATCCAGGCGGTACAATTGATATCACGTACGTGCATACCAGGTCCGCGTTGAGCTTTTGCTGACCATCGATGTCAGCGGCTACAAAATCTCCTCGAGAAAGTCCAAGTCGCATAATATTGTACTTTCAGAATCCGGTCCGGCGCAATGTAAGCTCCACTGGGCACGATGGGCTTCTTCTGATAAATTCCCAAGGCCAGTTTGCGGGGTCAGTCTATGTTAATGCATCGGCAGAAGAGTATCTTCGAAGTACGTGCTCGCTCACTCGGGAGTCGTGCTGAACGTGTACGGGAAGACCATCTCCGCGGAACGGAATGGGCCGGCGAGCGCCAGCTTCGCGCTATCCTCGAATATTTTGAGATTGCCAAAAAGAAGGTCTGGGGTTCTTCGTTTTCCTACTAGTAGTTGTGGGAAGTTCATCGCCGAAACAGTTCACAATTGCCGACCCGCAGTGCTACATAACTCTCAGCATTCAGTCGGGTACCAACGATCCCGCACTCGGAATCAAAATGGGACGGCTCAAATTATCTCAGTGAGTGCAGTAAGCACCGATAGACGTGTCCATATTCGCACCAGAGAGACAATGCGGTCGTTCTTTCAGCATTCCTTGGATAAAATCAAAGAGGGACTCGAGACATTCGAAAAGTCTGGTCAAATACCCAAGGTGTGTCGCATCCAACTCTCCGTCATCCAACGCAACCTCGCGCAGGTCATTCTTGTTGGAGGACTGTCGGGAAGCCCGTACCTATACTCCTCGCTCGTCGAATGGGGACAAGGTCGCTTCGAAATATGCCGGCCCGACCCAGAGCACCTTGCCAAAGTGGTCCCTCACGGCGGCCTAAGCTGGCATCTCGACTGTGTCGTTGCATCCCGTGTTGTCAAAACGACCCTGGGGACAAATGTTCAATTCCCGTTCGACAAGCATGATGCCGACCACAGAAAGTATGCCGCCCACAAGTTCTTGGAAATCGACCACGATTACTATCTCGACGGAGGTTGGCACCTCATCGCGGCCAAGGTCGGCTTAATGTACGATTTGAACCACAAATTAATACCGCACAGAACGCCAAGATTGAGCCCAACAAGCCCTTCGTAGCATCGTTCACCGCAGTCATGGCAGAGACGAGCACGGATTTCGAACGCGAAGAAAACATTTATGCGTTCCGGAGCCCGGGAAAACCCCCAACTTTCATGTTTACTCCCGGTGAGTACGTTTTGGGCTTCGCGATGCCGGCTAAAAGTCAGAAAGGCCCAAATCGTCCCTATGACTCGGAAGGAAAAGCTAGCCCGCGCCCGGGGTTTGAGCTCATTGCAAAGGTCCACGCTGATATCCGGGAAGCCTTTGAAGCTTCGCCCTCGCGACGGGAAACCGCCACTGGAAAATGGATTCGGAAAGTAGAAGTAAGCTATCTGGTTAGCCGCTCATAAGCACTGGCTAAGCATTCATGCAGTTCGACATCATCTTGCATTTGAGTAGTACCGAAGTATCAGCGCGCCTGCGCTGGCAGAAAAAGGTAAACGCGCCGCACAACATGTTCCCTTTGTTCATGGACCATCCCAGGGATCCCGTAAATTAAAAGAAGGGCCTGCGACGATTGTATACATTTGAATACGTGGTACAGACTTGAATTTCGAGGGTCTTTTGACCGCCAATCTGTTCTATTTACTCCTTCGCGCTCAAGGCATCTATCGGTACGACTGTCGGCTTTAGCAGCCAACGCGGGTGCGGCGCCTGTTCCGTTGTGCTCGTCAAACCAACATGGTACCTCGTGCACAGTCCTCCTTGAAAAGAGCTGGCATCTACGTCGCTGGGCAATCTGGCGTCCATGGTTGTTGAGTCGAATGTCTCGTTCGGGGAGCAGTCTACGTTGATGCGTGCAGAGATGATGTCGCATCGAAGGCGCAAAGCGAGCTTCTGAGCCGCGTGGTAGATCGGCTCAAGCCCCGTCTCCAGTGCCCTGCGGATAGTTGCAACCGCGTCATCCTGCAGGTGGTAGAAAATTGCGAAGAGACGCAATGAATTTTCGACACGTTCGGCGATGTGACGGACAATATAATCCTTTATCTTGTCGGGGAAAGGCTCTGAGACCGCAGAGGCCGTCAACGATCTCCAACGCTGGCAAACCGACCATAGTTCTAATCCATCATGAGGAAACTGGCCTGAACAATCGCTTAGTAACGACGTACCTTTGTCCAGCAAACGCGAGTAGGCCATGTTGAACGCGTTATAAAACTTGGATGGGAGAACGTCTCCGTGGAAGACTAGTTGGTGGAGATCAAAGACGATATCATCGTGAATAATGAGGTCAACGAGCGCTTCTCTATCCGCTCTGGTGTTTGTATTGGCCATAGAAATAGCCTGAAAGGACGCCATATGCATGCTCATGAGCCTACCACCCTGGAAGGCAGCGGCGGAAATGCGCGGCCGTGGAGGTCCCTCAGGCTGTATTGGCTGTAACTCCTCGAGTTTCTCGATGAGCTGCGATGCAAAATCGTCGATGCTCGCATTAAGAGCTTTCGCGGAACCGATGGCCTCTTTCTCCGTCATGCGGTCCTCGGTGCTTTTGAACACGTCGGGAGGAGTTCCAGAGGACGTGTATGCGTTTTGGTTGGCGGGGCCAAACGAACACTCGCAGGACGAGCGGAATATTTTAATCTCCTCCTGAGCAGCAGCCAGCTTCATTTCGAGTCGCTCGTTCCTCCTAGAGGCAATAGCCAACCTCGACTGAGTGTCGTACAGCTCATTTCTGAGACTCGTAATCCAATGCTCCTTGGGCTTCTGTTCATTCTTCCGAGACACTCTTTAAAGACCGCCTCATGGATATAATCGAGACCCACCTTTTGTTTGGTCTCCTGGCGCTTCACGCGACCATGGCTCGCAAGAGAAAGTCCAGTGGTATTGCGTTTGGATCTAGAGAAATCTCAGAACATGTAATGGAGCATTGAACACCCCAGATCTCACCCTGCTTTACTGGGAGAGTAGGGTGACGGTGCTCGAGAGCGAGATCTGGTTATATAGTGGCCCTCACTCTTGGACATGGTGGTCAAGTTCAACCGATGTGTCACGTTTATTCCCTCACGTCACCTACAACAAAGTACGATAAAAGAGTCGATGTGGATACGAAATATGCAGAAAGCGAGTACTAGTGCTGTGCAGATATAGTGTCCAGTTAAACAAAGAAAAATGTCGATCCGAGTCCTTAACAACTCGCCAACAACGGAGGCGGGGAGACCTTTGCCTCACCCACCCCACTTTTTCTTTTCGCCCGACTCTGCTTCCACTGCCTCACCTTTGCAGCTCGAGCGTTATAGCATCGCATGCAATACGCGCCATGCGTCGTCTTGGTGAACGACATTTCCTCTTCGTCGCCCTCATCCGTTTGCCCGCCAGCCAAACCGCGCCGGCATACGCGACAACGGAAACATTCCGAGTGGTACGCGTCACCACCTGCGAGCAGAGCCTCCTCTAGAATCGGGAGAGTGCATGCGACGCAGTGGTAAGCGCAGCGCGTACAGATGGGCGTGGTTCCGTCGGCGTCGGTTAACACGAGCAGCAGCAGGTCGGGGTCGGTGTCAAGAGGCGTCGTGGGGGCAGGTATCGATGGCGCAGACTCGGAAGAAGACGATGGAGAAAGCGGGGAGGTAGGTGCCGTCTCGGGGGAAGCGGCAGGCGCAGAATACGCTGAGCAGGATAGCAGACTAGCGCATTTCCCGCACGTAAAACAACGCGGATGAAAAAGGGCCGCGCCAAATTTGACCACCGGCTCGTTGGCTTCCTCGTCTTCGAAATCCAAGTAACACTTGGCGCAGACAGCGACGTCATGTTCGTCCTCCCGCTCGGGTTCGTCCTCCTCCTCGAGCAGGTCAATCATGCCTATTGCCGGTATCCGTGGGGGTGGCGGGAGGCTGAAGTGAAGCTCTGGTTCCGGCGCACGCTTTCGAACGGTCGGCTCAAATTCGACATTGTCAAGGTCGATATGTGGAACGATTGGCTGCCCCAGCACAAGCTGCGCGTTCAGCGGGACGATTACTGGCTGTTCCGATATCTGTGGCGAGATCGGAAGTGGGGGCATAGGCGGCACAGGGTCCTCTGCGATCAGCCTGCTCGTCGCCGGCATATCGTGCATCGTCATCGTCTCCGCAGAGTCGAGCAAGAAGCCTTTGCCTGACTGCCAATCCGCCAACACGTCTTCCCGTTGATCCAGATGCGCGCGCGTCCAGATATTCAGCTCGATGTCCCATTTGGGATGTCCAGAGAGCGGTGTTGCTTCCGGTCCTTGAATATCGGTTGAAACAAGCTGGGGTAGGGGTGGAGGCGGGGGAGGGACGGCAAAGGCCGCTGCTCGCGGGGTAGTTTCCGCTTCTCGCGGCGGCTGCTCAACAACGCGAAGTTGAGAATCAAACGCCTCGAGATCGGCGTCTACATCAGAAGTAGCTGCGATTATCGGCGGCGGGAGAGGAACGGGAATAAATATGCGGGGTACAGTCGGGGAGAGTGTGGCCTGCGCCACAATCCCACTGACGCGTGGTAACCGCTCTGCGAGCCATGGGCGGCGCCCAACGATCATCCTAACAACGGTGCGGGTTTCCGCCGCTGCTTCATCCTCATCCGCGTCACCGGACTTGAAGCCGAGAATGGTCTCGAGGAGCGCGTCCAAGGCGGCGTAATCGTGCCCGACGCCTTGCTCCCATCGTGCATCATCGTCCATCGCAGAAAGTGCGCGCAAAAGTGCGGCGGATAGTCTGCTAAGGATCTGCGTTTGCCGTTCCGTGTCGAGCGACCGCGCGGTCAAGGGTGTAATCGGGGATACGGAGATGGCAGAGGAAGGAGGGTTGGGCGAAGGGAACAACCCCTCGTTGTTCTCGAATACCCCAACGATGTAGCGGATGCACAATGCTCTAGACACCGGCGTTTGACTACACTCATATGTTAGCCAGTTCGCGGGCGAATGCGTGTGCGACCTACGCAGCTTGCAGGAGATCAACCAAGCGGGCCAGGACGTCAAATACGTCTGAACGTTGTGCCTCTATGGGTCCTTCCTCCCACGAAACAACGGTCCAAACCTCGCTTTCCAACAGACACGTCCCAGCAAGAGCGCGGTAGAAATCCCACTCATCCTCGTATCTCCGTGGAGGCAAACAGGTCGTCCGCATGGACGATATCGGAGAGCCGATGCTCGACGCGTCCCCGTGCAGCGATCGTGCAAGTTCGTCAGGATGCGAATGGACATCGGCGGAAAGAGGTGTTCCAGGGGACGTCGGGGACGTTGGGGACGTCGGAGGAGGCGACTGGGACCGCGCTTGCTCGGGCCAAAGGGCGCCAATGTCGCTTTCGGCCACTGGGACACCAGCAACAGAGACTGAACGGAGAAAGAGTCGGCGGAGGATAGGAAAGCGCGTGGTCAGATTAATGAGATGAGTAAAGGCATCCAGCTGTACGTCGGGGTTGACGCTTCATAAAGAGTCAGGCATGCAGGAAGGTGAAAGGGCAAACACACCGATCCCCACTCAGACCGATGGCCATAGCGCATTTCATGAGACGCCCACAGAGTCTGGACAGCTTGACGGGTGCTGACGGAGCGCAACGCAGCGCTGCGAGTTGGTGGGACCTGTGAGGACCCGGGGAACCGAGGAACGACTCGATTTTGGCCGCGAGTACGGCGGGACGGACGCGTTTCATGGATGTCGCAGTTGTTCGCATTGAAAGTGAAGGTGAGGGCGGGCCTTCAAGTGGTAGACTCCGAGGAAAGGGTACAGGGATCGTCAGAGGTGGTGGTGGCGGCGGCGGTACGAAGGGCGCAGTTGCAGGGAGCGGCGGGAGCCTCCGTACGGTGGGGGACATGGTTCGCGGAGGGTGTGCCGAAGAGAGGGCCCAACGAGACTTGGGCGAGACCTCAAAGGATGAGGAAGAAATGACCTCGCGTGTGAAGGTGGATTGTACGCGTAGATTACACGGGTTTTGCATCGGTGTTTGAGCCACGAAGATCAACAATCTGTTAGCAATCCAACACCGTCTAAAGCGACAGACAGCGAGGAAGACGTCGAGGGTAGACAATTTGTTGAACCACCGTTGAGACTACAGCTCAAATAGAGCGGAAAATACGCAGAGAGTCATGGCCATGTGCAACAATGCACGCGGGGCGGCAGATCCCACCGAGATCCTGTGGGAGAATAATTCTGGGTTCTTGCCGCGGCTGAGCAGCTGTCGTTCCGGTCGATAGAGTTTTCTATTGTCCCGCTGCAACAGCCGGTCTCGAGATGGATGCAGGAACCAAGCAGGAACCCAAGAAAACTGGCTCAGAAATGCCTACGACGACTTGTAGAAGCATCAATCACGTTGCTGTCGACCTTTGTTCATGACATGCTGCCACTTCAAGGCGCGGTACTCGTCAAACTGCCTTGTTAGGGCTTTACTGAAAGGAAATCTGGAACCGTTTCCGACCAAAAGTACCCGCTCTTGATCCTTACAAAAAAAAACTTGGATCGGGACCGGACAACGCCTGAAGATCGGAAAAGGCTTGAATCCAGCTTGAATCCCGAGAGTTGTATCTCCGGACGTCTGTAAACGGACCCAAGCGGACATGCTCTGAGGAGAGCAGGGTTCCGCGGCTCGGGCTCGCCGTATTTCACTGTCGACCTTTGTCGTTGGACGTCTGGAACGGATCCGTGACATCCCTTTGCTCAGCACCGCCCAGTTTGCATCTCTATATGAGTCTCGTATGTGGCTCTGCTGGCGCTACTATCAGCGGCGGACAGCAGCTTTGGATCTAGTCCATGCCGAAATGTAGTTGCAAGCTTGTACAAGTTGCTCGTATGTCGCAATACGAGGCTATGGTCAAAGACCCTTCGAATCCGAGTCCAAAACACTTCCCAACAACTCGCTGCCTGTGTGCACAGACTGACGCCAAGTTCCCTACGACGCGACAGAATCCCATCAGAGCATGTGACCGCGTTCAGACCGCGCGTTGTCGACGCGTTCCACGCACATACAACGCGCGGATCTCAGCAGGCTCAGCGCTTTTTGACTCTTGATAGCGGGATATGAGAAATTTTTAATCGCTGGCATACAGTTCCGTTCAACTTGGCCGTTGCTCTGCGAGTACTTAGCTCACCCATTTTCAGCAGCCCAGATTACGCTCCATCGTCGGTTCTTTTATCAACTCATCACTCTCCCATGAGGTACGTGCATGGTTCTCGCTCAGAGCCTTATAAAAGAACGATCCACCTATGGTACGTGCCCCTCACTGTAACCATGAGCGCCTCTTCCAAGACCACTTCCGTCTTCAACTCTCCATCTCCGTCGCGCTTTTCAAGCCCTCAGTCATCGCCGCTCTCACCCCCAAGCCCCACGCAGTCGATTCCCGCCACTCCGGGAGAGAATTGGTCCCCGCGGCCAGGCATGCCCCCCGCTCTCGACATTGGCCTTCCCGCTACACGCTCCAACATTAAAATCCAACTCCAACCCGCGGCGGACCTGAGCCCTGCAGGCTCTACTGCCGTGAGCCCCGCATGGTCTCCTGCGCCGGGCAGCCTGCTTCTCGGCGAAGCTTCCCCCGCGCCGTCCTCCTCCGCTGAGATCTTGGATGACGAAGAGCCGGATGACTGTGACATTGCGGAGCTTCGCGAGGTAACGGCGCATTACACCGAGGCCGTCGCGAAATGCATGGTCAACCCGCGATACTACTTTGAAGACCGCATCTCATACTTCAAGGTACGCTCCGCTAGGCTCTATTTACTCCCTCAAACTCCTTCATGCTGACCGCTCAAAGGTTGAGAACCAAAAGTTTAAAGTCCACCGCCACTTCCTCGTTCGCGACTCGGTTTATTTCCAGGAACTCTTTGCCGGACCTCTCGGGGACTTTGGTGACCGAGAGAGCGAGGCGATTCCACTCGAAGGTGTCGGCAGTTCCGAGTTCGAGTGTCTGTTGGAATTCTTTTATACTGGGTGAGTTAATAATGATGCCTTTGTTCTCGTACTGATCAAACCAAGCATGTACCGACAAAACAGCTTCTCCCTCGCCCAGTGGATAACCTTGTTGTCCATCTCAACGCGCCTGCGCTTCGATCTCCTCCGCGAACATGCCATCCAAGCCATCGAAGACCTTGAATTCAACACAAACACCGAAACGCTCGACCCCATCGAGAAGATTGTCCTCGCAACCAAGTACCACGTTCCTGTTTGGCTCGCGCCGGCGTATATCGCTCTCTGCCGGCGCCCGCACGCGCTCAGCGAGTGGGAGGCAGAGAAGATCGGACTGGGTGCAACGGTGCGTGTCGCAAAGGCGCGAGAGGTGTACCGCGAACGGCGCCGGGTGTCGGGGAGCCATCCGAATAGCGGGTTGAAGTTGACGGTACCCCCGGTTGTGACGCCACTCAGCCCCAGCCCCGTGTATTGCTGGCGCCAGAACTCGGAGTCGGCAATGTTGTCTCCGATCCAGGCAGCAGAGTTGGACCAGGCACGGGCGGAACGGGTTGTCGACGAGGTCTTTTTCACGGATAGCAGCACTAGTAGCCACATCTAGTAGTGCTCGATGATCTGTTGTATGTTCAAATACAGTTCTCGTTAGTTTCGCCCACTCGTCATATCATGGGAACACCTTTAAACTAATTATACGGACTAGGTACAACCAGGAATACATGCCTTAAGGCAACAAGGTAGCGGTTACAGCAGACAGCTACAAGAGTTACAACGGTGGTGGCCTGTTCCGAGGACGAATCCTTGTTGGTTGCGTCGCCCAGGAGCCGGGAATTTGAAGGAGAGGCGGCGGCAGAGGAGGCGGAGGAGCGAGTCTATGAGGAACAATCCGTGGTAACATGGGGCCAAGGGGACCAGCAAGCGGTCCGCGACGGTTGAGATTACCACCAAACATCCCGCCGAGCCCTGCGTTGTACTGTGGGGCATCCCATTCGATCATCTTCCGGAAGGCAGTAGTCAATACCCAGAGAACAGTGGTGACGGTGAACTCACATAACAAGGCAGCACCAAGTCTGTATGCCGCACAACCAGAATATGATTATGTCCACTTGAAAACGTTTCAAACTCCCCGGCGCCGACTTCCGTCTTCGGAAGCTGCATGCTAGCTCCCATATGTGCGGTAATACGACCAGGTAGGACTGGCAGACAGCAAAGAGTTTATGCAACTGTCAAAGTAAAATTACGAGCTCACCTCGGCACGCGAACATACGATTCCCGCCGACGCAATACCCCAACGACATGGCCGGATTAGACGCGAGGTAAATCCCATGGCCCAGCGCCGCGCCGTTGATAATTTTGTGTCGCCCGACGCCGCCAATGCGAAACCCGCCAGACAGAATCCTGCGAATAATGAGATAATGACCACAGAGCGAGATGCAACCTACGAATCGATATTATGCGCTGCCGTGCCATGAAACATCTCCAGCTCCTCGGGTTCCTTGCCCATAAGCATCCTGAGCGTATCTCGCGCCTTTTCGAACCGTTTCTCGAGTTCATAGTTGACGATCCAATGGACTGGCCGCGGCTACTCAGCGAAGCACAGGCTGATGAGCGTCGCAAACTCACACTTCTTCACTTTCATCCCGACGCCCTTAAACTTTTCCTGCCATGATCTGAACCGCTCCAAATCATCTGAGTGCGCCGGTGTCCCATCCTCCAAACGTCCCGAATCGATATCGACAACAACACGGAATACAATGCCTTCGGTCTTCTTTTCAATGGAGGAGAGCACTTTCTGCAGCTCCCTTTCTTCCTGCGCGGCGAGTTTACGCGCTAATGCCTCGTCAGACCTTTGCTGCTTTGGCTATGACGGATAATTCGTGAGCCAGCAGAGGCAGAGAAGATGTTGAGGACGCACATTGATTCGCGCAGCCCGCTCCAAAATAGCTTGCACTTCTACCGTCTTATTCTCCACACCCAGTCCTCCTAGGTTAATCAAAGGTCGAGAACTCGGGCCGGCAACGGGCTCGTCGTCTGCAGTCAGATCCACGATGGACTGTACACGTTTAACGGGTTTCTTGCCAGCCGAAGAGTCTGCGTCATCGTCGGAGAGCGAAAGGATAGCGGAGTTCGGTCGTGCAACGCTCTTTCCCTTGCGCATTCGCCGTCGGTGCGAGTCTGCATCGAGCTCCTCATCCGAGTCTAAAATCTCAATGACTGCGAGCCGTTTCTAGCACCGATTAGAAGGACATTTGGCTCGAGGACCAAGAAAGCTCACCTGAGGTGAGATTTCCGG
Source organism: Mycena kentingensis (nom. inval.) (assembly GCA_014461125.1). NCBI lineage: Eukaryota > Fungi > Basidiomycota > Agaricomycetes > Agaricales > Mycenaceae > Mycena > Mycena kentingensis (nom. inval.). The sequence goes on along the minus strand of JACAZG010000032.1, from coordinate 69,777 downwards.
AGGGGCTTTGCGTTTAGATGGGACACTAGAGGCAGGTGGGGTTGGTGGCGATTGTTGGCTTGTATTTGGCGCTTGCCAAGGAACGAGAACACCCGTCTTGTTGCGGGTTTTGAACGAAGCGGATTGTGTTGGAGGCCTTTCAACAACAATGACCTCGTCGTCGTCCGAATGCATTGAGAGGAGTGGTGGTTGAGACGAAGGTACGCCACCGTGACCGTGATGGTCACAATAAAGTTCGTCGCCACTCTATAGCGACACTGGACAACGACAATGGAAACAATCTACTATCTCGTCCGCGATCTCCGAGACCACTGAGCAGCTTCGCCATGGCTAGAATATTAATGTCAGCCGTGGCAACAAACATTTGTGTGATGATGCATGGTGTTTTGTCGGTCAACGGCCATCGGGGCCCGCCTGCTTCTGTGCGGCGCATCCAAAACGAGACTGAAACCCACTGCGAGTCAAGCTTCTCGGAGCGCTCCCAACTTGAGCTCTGAATTATGGAAGATGTCCAGCCGGAGAAATGTTATTTGGGGATCCATCAGGCAGACGTCCTTTGTGTGGGCCCACCAAAATGCTGCCCACAACTATACACACGAGGAGTGAAATTAGAGCATTTCTAATCAAACTCATGGTCCAGCTTAGATAAGGACACCAGCAACGAGAAAAGAGCTAGCGAGCCTAGCGGAATGGAAGACCTCTATGGGCGCTTATAAAATTGGCACGTTGTATCCGGATCCACGATGCGGCGACGCTGCTAGATGTGAAAGATGCTCGAAGCCCCGGCCAATCTTTGCCTAAATGAGTCGAGCTCGGGCCTTGCGCGTCGGCCGGACAATTTCTGGAGGGTTCCCACTCTCACCAGCGCGATCTTCTCAGCGAAGGGAAGTTGGCTAGACCGAGTCATCAGAGATCTACGATTCTATCTCGTACCCGATTTTGCTTGCGTCACAATGAGTCTTTGGACCTCAGAGTCCGTCCGTCCAACATCCAACGCGCATTTTCCGTACAACGCCCTGTCTCTAATATGCTGCACCTGTTTCAGCACCGGGCCGACGAGAAAGAAATAAGCACAAGACTCACTTCATAATCGAAGCGATATCCACCCAGCTTTACTCGGTCCTGTTTGTGAGCCTCGGTGGCTGCTCGGTCCCAGATCTGCTCAGACAGTTGTTCTGGGGACAGCGTCGCCGCGATGGATTGTAAATGACGTAAAGACTGTGCAGCCGACGGACGCGCTACCGGGTCCTTCGAGGTCATCGCGTCTGAAACCGGCCGGAAATCCTCGAGATCAGGATACGCCTGTGGAGCAGTAGGGTCGTCGTCTTTATACCGAGTTTTCAAGCCCACCTGAACAAGTTTTCTGATAACAAGCCCGAGTTGAAAGATGTCGACTTTGAAGGGGTTGTAGGGGACGTCGTATGACAATTCAGGGATCTCCGGGAAAGTCCGCAGCATTCCGGTCGTTAGAGCCTCCTCGGGTCCCTCTGGAAAGTATTCGGATAGCCCAAAGTCGATATAGTAGTATCGGAGGTGGCTGGCTGTGCATCTGTCGTTCCAGGTAAACAAACCCATTTCACCGTCGTGCGTTCTCTGGAGGGCAAAGTGCGAGCCATTGGGGACGACAGCGGACTCATCCATGAGCATATTCTGCGGGGCAATGTCCCTGGCGGATAGTCAGACGCGAACGACGCCGGCGCAAGCCTTACATGTGCACTACATTGTGCTCGTGCATAAATTGCAGACCCTGTGGGGTATAAAGCAAAAGCATCATTAGTATAACGAGGATCTCACCTCCAAGTACTGAGATAGCGCGTTCACCACCTCCGAACGGCAGTGAAAAGGCGGATAGTCGAATTCTCGAGCATACGGAAGGACAAGAAAAGACCAGGATGTGTTTGGCAGTGAAAATACGTCAAGGACATCTATTGTGTGGTTCCTTGGGTCCGCGTGCATGGTCTTCGAGTTGAGATACTCGTGTATCTTAATTTCGGGAGACGCAGAAGCGACACGTTTGAGGACGATCTTCTTGTTGTCAGAAAGGCGCACGGCGTCAAGCGTGTTGTGCTAATGCGAGTCAGAGAGATGTGGCTATTTGTGGAGACAGGTCTACCGCAACGCTGAAGACTTCTTCCTCGTCAGATTTCGGCCAGAATGTGAATCTCCACCGCCAAGTTCGCGACCAGTTTGCGCGATAACGGGAGCGGAGTTGGTACCCCTTCTCCAGTAAAGCCGGGTAACATTCCGCCCAGAAAATTTCGCTTTCAAAGAGGCCGGGATGGTAACGCGGGGCTGCGGTCATGATGGGCGGACAGAAGGATAAAATGGTCTCGTGAGTATGGGCGCTTATTTGTGTGCAATGATCTAGATCCAACCTTTCTTCGCGTCTCACGAACCAGGTCTTTCCTCACGCGAGTCACCCAGAATTTGGCTACGTGCCGACTCATAACTCCCCCCACGAAACGGGTACATGTATATATACTGCGACTGCATGCACGGATCCGGGATCCTCGCTGCCCCAAACTAAAGCTCATGGTACCTGCCGCGTACTGCGCTCACTCCACGGAATCTAATGCCGCAGTCCTAGGATACAGAAGACCACTACATATACACCGACGCCACCATTGAGGAAGTCAAAGCCGAGATCAACGGACTTATTCGATTTATCGAGGCTCAAGAGGCTCAAGGAGTCAACAGCCAGCTTTATGTTCAGTACAGAGCGCGGTTCAAAAAGCTCGAGTTTTTCTCCTCGCTGGATGTAACGTCTAACACGAGCTCAGGTACCTTGGCCGGCTCAGGACCTACCATCGTGGGTGGGCAGATATCCAGACCTGGATTGGAACGTCCGTTTTCAAACCCCGCAACACAATCAACAGAGACATTGATCTCATTCTGCGCGACTACATGGCGAGCGCCTTCATCTTTGCTTTGTCCCAGATTTACAACACCCTATAACAGAGGGCTTCCGCGGTGGCCAGGGCGGACAGAGCGGCTGCGGAAGCAGCTGCAGCGCGGGCAGCGGAGGCTGCAGCGCGTGAGGCGGAAGCTGCTGCACAAGAGGCAGAGGAAGCGTATGTCGGTCTTTCGCATTCGCTACTCACTTTGATCTTACTTCATCCTATAATTAGAGAAAGACGCAGGTTAGTTGCCGCATTTGCGCCGTGCTCGATGACTCAACTGCAACCAGACACCGCCGTTCGGAAAGCATACCGATCCCTGCGCCGCGTGGCAATGTGTGAGTTTATATTTATCGGTATAGGTGTGCGCAATGACCTTCCTGGTATAACAGTAACCGAAGCCGAGCGCCCGAGCCGCTCATCACCTTGAGCGGAGTGCAATTCGCCTCCAGCGCCTCATCTGGAGACATATTTCCTTACGAGCCAGATCAAAGGTACGTCTCCTTCGTATGAATGCTCCAAAACCTGTCACAGGTCTCTAGACGGCCGTCCTATGAACAGTAAGTTTTTCTATCAGTGGCGCGAAGCTAACGCGGAGTTGCTTTCAGTCGCTCTGAAGCCTTGATGAGGCAAGGCCCTGCTGCGGTCGCCCAGCACAACGCGCGGATGAGGGAACAAGCCCGTGCTTCAGCCGAAAGGCGCGCACAAGTTGCGGCGCAACAACAGGAAGAAGCAGTTCGAGCTTTGGAGGTGTTAGAGCGAGACCAAGCTGCTCGGTGGGCTCGACAAGCCGCTCTCGGCCGTGGCGGGGATACGGTGGCAATGCCTATGGCCACCCACAATCCTACAATGTTCCTCCTCCAGGCCCGCCACCTTCTACCGCACCATACTGGACCGTAGGTCCTCCGCAGATACAATCCGCCCCCGTCGGAGGTCGGTATGGAGTCCAAGGTCAACAACACCCGTATGCTGTAGCGCAATTTCAGCAAGGCCAGCAAATTTACCAGGGCTCGCAGTCCTCCGCTGGCGCATCAACAACTGGGTCTGAATTCACCCAGAGCAATTATTCTACCGGAGGATCGTCCCAAGGCACCGGTAGCTGGTCGGGCTCTGGTTGACGAGCGCCCGTCACTTTGTTCTGTCACTTCCTTTGTGTACTTGTATTTGCTACGCTACGAATATGCTGCATTTGCAGCGCTTTGCCATCCCTGCTTAAGTAAAAACGCGCCCTGAACCCCAATTTCAACGCGTCGTGAGTTTCGACACCCTTGCACGTGACCGTGCCGACAGTAAAAGTCGGTTTGATAATGCGCTTGCAGCGACAAAGTACCTAGAGAGCAGGCTATTGTGGCTGTAGATGATCAATATGGATTTAGTACATGTCTGTTTTGCATTGTAGCACAACTAGCGATGTGTCTCGCTTAACCTCAGGCCTAGCGCGTTCTCGCAACATACTTGTTTGGCAAGGCGCTGGATTTGTCCCCGGGTTCATTATCGTGACCAGACCTTACTTGTCGCGTTCAAGTTGGAAGCTTGACTGTAGAGTACAAACGACTCAAGAATCAGTTAAAAACAACGAAGCGAATTCGGAAGTGGTCTGATCCAGGAGAGTTTGGAATACGCAGCCACACCCGAGGGCCGCCACAGTCCATAAATTTCCTCAAAAATACATGCGTGCATCTATCCCCGCGAGTGAGCGCCGATATACTCGCGAAACAACAAAACCGCTCACCACAGGTTCAACCATCCTCATCTCCCTCCGTGTCTTCTTCTTCATCTTCGTCCTCCTCGTCTTCTTCCTCATCTTCTTCGTCTTCCTCCTCGTCTTCCTCGTCCTCTCCGTCCTCTTCTCCAGTCTCCGGCTGCCCTGCCGCCCCTGCAGCCGCCCCCGCCCCCGCACCAGCGCCCGCACCAGCCCCACTCGCCATTTTTCGTGCCTCTACGGCCTTGGCCTTTTCCTCCTTCGCCTCGTCCACAGGGAGCAACATCTGCATGGCCAGATCGCGCCATCGGAATGCGGCATTTACACCCCCGCCCGCATACCCCATATCCTCGAACAGCGCCCGGGAGGAGGGGTCATGCGCTGGACGCGCGCGCGCTGCGGGGTGTTTTGGGTTGAGTGGGTTGCCGTACGGATATGACGGGTGAGCCTTTGAGGGAAGAACTTTGGTCGCGTTAGCGAGGGAGGACGATACGGAGTAAAGACGCACGTTCTGAATCGTCGGGGTCTGGCGGGACGTGGTGTTGTGGGATGGTGAGCTCTATACCCCGGCGTTCACTCAAAATCCGGACTGTGCAAGCAGAGAGCAGTACTAGCCGTCAGCAATCTCTTCGTCTTTGATGTAGTCGGGCGTTTCGAGGGTGTCGAGTGTTTGGAGTTCATAGTCGGACATGTGGATGTACGAGAATGTTAGGTCCTGCGAGAGCATTCGGCAAGATTTCGACGCGGACATGAGCCTCGAACCGTCATCGTGGGCCAAGACAAGAAGCAAACGTGTGACCGGTCGCGTCCAGCTCTGTCAATTCCACAAAACTACAAAACGAGGCTTGGTAGTAGATATCGTATAAGTTGTTCCAGCATTATGCTTTCCATATAATAACCCCCGCAAACTGTTCCAACATCTCGTCTTCCGACGGTGGTTTCTTGTACGGCGCAAGCGTGAGTTGCTTCAACCGTGGATAGTCGTACGCCTTCCTGATGCCCAGACACTCCACTAAGCCCTGCAAACACATCCCGCGCGCCGAAACCGTCTCGAGCTGCCACCGTTGGTCATTCTGGACAAGGGTCTCGGCAAGCGCCTCGAGAAAGACTGTGTCACACTCGACGAGTTCAAGATCGAGCAGAGACGGCCCGCAAATCGCGAAAAGCTGCTCAAGAATGTCCTCTGGCTCCTCGGGCGGAATGTACAGGCCGGTGAGAGCGAGAGACTTGAGGAAGGAAGGTGCCGGGATCGCATCGAGGACGGCCGAGATGAGCTCTTGAAGGGGGTTGCTATAGAGAAGCGAGAACCCGGCATATACCGAGCGTTCGGGGGTATTTGGCTCCGGACACATCCCAAAGTCCTGAATCGAGAGCGTTTGAAGCGAAGGCAGGCGGAGGCGTTTCATGAACGGAGCGAGGGTGTGCGCGTCGTTATAACCGATATGAAGACATTCGAGAAGGGCAAGGTCGATGCGTGCCCCGTACATGAGGTCCCACTGGGGCGGGTCGAGCGCGGTGAAGGGGGTTGGAAAATATAGTTTGAGGTTTTTGAGAGTACGCTGGTGCGTGGCGACAATGTCGAGGATGGCGGGCAGGGAGAGACTCGGAAGGTACCAGAAGGAGAGCGAGGTGAGGGCGAACGACGGCGTCGCGTCCAACGGGCAGGGCAAGTCGGAGCGTTGCTCGACCATAGAGAGAATTCCCGGGGCGTTCTCCATTACCGACTCTCGCTCCTCCAGTGCCGGTGTGCGCAACATTGAGAGATGTTTACTGGCCTCGAGGGAGCGGAGAGACGTCGCGACGAAGCGTAATTTGCGGAGTCGTCGCGAGTGGGGAGCGAGGACCATTTCAAGACCGCGGACAGTTCCAAGATGAATAGTGAGTTGGAAGAGTTGGTCTTGAGAGCGGGCCAGCAGCGTCTGAGCCATGGTACAATCGAGGACTGGTAGAGAAACGTTGGTCCAGAGCAGCGGAGCGTTGAGGACGATGTATCTCCAGGTTGGGCATACATGGGAGAGGCGGACGGCGTCGGCTGTGTCGTCGGCGAGGATGGTGAAGAGATGGTAGAGCAAGTCGGCAGAGAGCATTGTGCAAGTGCGTGACCCCCGTCAAAACCCTTCTTGTCCTCCCACTCTATCGACCAGCCCCCCATGTCCCAGGAACCCGAAGACGTCAAACCCAAGCTCTCCCTCAAGCTCGTCTACGGCGACGATGGTCTGCTCCTGCCCACCTCTCACTGTTCCTCGTCCCAAACGCGTCCATAGATGTAACTGTAAAAGTCAAGGCAAATACAAAGTTTGGAAAGATATTCCAAGCCGCCGAGGTCTGTCAGACGCGTCTTATCTCGATAACCGACCCTAACGGTGCCCCTCTGTAGCAACGATTCGGCAAGGAGTCAGGTAAACGCGTTCCTCAACAACGACGCGCCAAATTAACGCGTTTCCGTAGGCACCTTCAAGTTCGTCTACGAAGGAAAGCGTGTAGGCAAGGACGACACCCCAGCCGAGTGCGTCGCGTCCTTGGCCGTTCATCATCCACTTCTGACTCGGATCAGCCTCGACATCGAGGATGGCGACCAAATCGATTGCTTGTACGTACTCCATGGTCTCTCCGCGTTGGCGCTGACCGCGAATCCGCAGCCTCGAGCAACTTGGTGGTGGGACGGCATCCCACTCTCCGCTGTGATTCGCGCGCTTGTTTGTCGCCACTCTGTCTTTGTTCACACTACCAATGTGTCCCGCAGAACCCGACTATTCGCCTATATTATACACTCAAGTCCCATCCAATGTGTACAATTGCCAATACGATCATTTGTAACCTCAAGCGGCAGCCAAGCGCGTCTTGTTTGCCTTTTTCCCTCACATTTCGTTCTCCATTTCACGGCTCCGCAGTCCGAGCTTATTCTACTGCTTCTTTTTTCTCAGTTTGACTCTTACCATCGTCCCTTTTACTTCAGACTCCTGCATGGCAGACAACCCGACCCACGGCATGTACAGTCACGGCTCTAGCACCCCCGAGCGATATTCGGTTACGCCGCCGATTTTACCGCTCGAGTCGATCATCAACGAGCACTACGGCCTCACCCCGCCGCCGCCGTCCAAGCAGGCCGCCCAGGCGCAGGCATACCCGACGCCGTTCTCGGAGCCGGATGTGCAGACTAGCAAGGTGTCGGCTCGTCCGACGACAGCGACGAGCAAGCAAGTCAAGACGGCGCCGCAAGGGCAAACCAAAGGGGAGGCAAATACCAGCAATAGCGCTGCCAGAGGCAAAGTCGTTCCAACCAAGGCCGGACGCGTCAGACTGCACATCACTAATGGCAAAGGTATGCGTTGTGCCATGCAGTTTGCAGCTCGCCTCTCGCGGCTAGAAGCATCTCCTCTCATACGGAAAGTCCACTTTCGTCGCCCACTCAAATACACTAGATGCGTGCAAAGTCGAGCAAAAGAGCAATGGCACTATGGGCTGCAGCTTTGATATCTATGCCAACAAATTCGACCTTGAGCGGCGTAAGTCGCTGGTTCCGGCTCCCGTTTCTCTAGTTCAGTGATATTTTATAGGTCTCCTCCGTTTTCACTTCCATAACAAGCGCATCAACGACACGGATACTCCAGAGGATGTAGGTAGCCTGCTACATGATTATTTACTGCTCGTTGACCCGCATGGCCGCAGCTTGGCATGGGCCTCGACGACGACGAAGAAGATTTAGAGCCTGGAGGATTCTACACCATCGATGTCATGTCGCAGCAGGTCAGTTTCGATATTCGATCTATCATAACTTCAACGGTTCCGTAGCTCGGTGGTTGAGCATTCAACGAGAAACTTCCACGGAAAGCCTCAGAAGAGCGAAAAGAACAAATGAGTATACATACAATGCCGTGTCTACGTGTACAATAGTTGGAAGCATCGAAGGCGAGACCGAATGTAACTGTTACACATACAAGTCCTTTCACATCTTGTAGCGGTACTCTCTGGCATCCTTCCTTCCACGCTCAACGTCTACCCGCGAGAGAACCGGGACTGCGGCCCAAATCATCCCCACCAAAAAGAAAAATGCGTACCGGATGTTTCCCGTCGAGTCCGCGATAAGGCCCACGACCAAAGGCCCGATGAAGGAACTTGACTTATCCGTGATGGAGAAGAGGCCATACCACCGTGCCTCCTCGCCTGGCGGGAGGAGCTCGGCATAGAAAGCGCGCGCAAACGACTGGAACGCTCCATAGATTGAGCCAAAGTAGATTGCCAGCACGAACATCTCTTCGGGCGAAGTCAGTCCGCCGAAACGGAGGCCATCCTTGCCATGGAAGAATGGCAAGAAGCCGATGCAGCCGTATGCGGGAACGAGGGAGGCGAGCATAACGAGGAGGGTTAGGACGCGTAGATTAGACCACCCGAAGCGCCGTTGAAGCGCAGGCCAGAGGAGGGAGCCACCGATGCCGGCGAGGGGCGTGAGCACGCCGACGACAATGAGGGCGCCAGGCTGCATGTGTAACGTTGTCTTGGCGAAGAGAACAGCGGTAGAGGTGATGGTGGTGAAGCCGTCCGAAAGTAAGAACCACGCGGCCAGATAGGTGAATGTGTTACGGAGCTTTGCAACTTCCCGTGGATGTAGCATACCACCGAGGCGCTTCCAGGCGGCTGCAATTTCGCGCAACAGGCTCCAGTCTTTGGCCGAGGACGCGTCGGAGGCAAAGGCAGACGCGCCAGGGAGCCAGATAGCTGCGGGGATCGTAAAGACGGCCCACCATATTCCACTTGAGCCAATTGCGAGCCGCAACGAGAATGTCGACTCTTCCAATTGGATAACAGGAATGAGCGTTATGGCCAAGAGGCATATGCCCGCGCCGTAGCCAATCGCGATTCCGAGCGACGAGATGCGCGACGTGGCTCTAGAGAGTGCCGTCTCGTAGCGTTCCTGGAGGGCTGTGCGTTCGGCGGATGGCGCTATGAGCGGCGCATTCGGATTCTCGTCCGCGTCGAGCGCGTCGGCATCCCCTCCTGGTGCCTCACGGATCTCTTCCTTGATCTCGACGACCTCTGGCGATTCCTTTGCGAGGAAGGGGAGGTATGAGTTCATGGCGACAACGGAAGCGCCAAAGCCGACGTTAGCTGCGGCTGCCAGCACCGAGACGAGGAACCAGACGGGTGATTCTGAGGGTAGAAGAAGGAAACCGATGGCGCCTATTGAGCCGAATGCTGCGAATATGAGGAGAAGGATCTTGCGATGCGGGGCTAGCTGAGTGTCAGGTAAGCCTTACATAGGCAGTGCAGGACGCGTACGGTGGTCGGCTATTCCACCACACGAGATGACCGTCAAGGCTTGTAGAGCGACGGACGCCGAATAGGTGTACAGACTGCAGGATAATGGGCCAGCGACAGTGGACACATCGGTGAACTGACCTAAAGCTTGCAGTGTCGATCCATAGCCAGCCAATTCGCACGACGCATGCCCCGGGTTCCCCAGTCCAGTCATTGCAGCGTATGGATCGATCCTCTGCAACGTATCCCCGGTCTCGAGCGAATTGTTCGAGGCATATCGGGAGGAACAGAGTCAACGAGACGATCACGAAGACCTCGCTGGTTCTAGGTCAGTTTCGTGGCGAAGTAGATGACCAGGACGCACCTTGCGAACGCATAGCTGAGCCAGCCGTAGAGTCGCTTTCGATACGTGGTGAGACCCAACATGGTAAGTATCCCGAGCAGGCGGGATGGACGTCGGGAACAAGCAAGGCGTCACCGACGCGAACAGCTGATACAACCATGTTTCAATTTACATTCACCTTCGGCGGCAAGACGCGTCTTCTTTGCTGGAACTCTGGAGGACATCTTGCATAGGGCTAAGGCGGTTCATTAACGACTCCAGGACGCGTTTCAAGTCCATGCTGTGGCGCGTCAATGATGTCTTGACAACATCTTCCTCTCAACCATGAGCTCCCTACCGGCACCCTACACAGAAGCACCCAACGTCTCAGAAGAAGAGCAGGACGCCTGGCTAGCCGCGATAACCGCCTTTGTGACTAACCTCGTCATCTGCAATCTCTCGAGCGAAACGATCCCCTCCGAGCTATTCAAGCCATTCGGTGAACCTCAACACCAGCCTCTGCTATACTACCACGCATGCGCTGCCCTCCTCACCGCTACACGCGACAATACAGAAGCTGGAGAGCATATTTCGCTCATTTCTGCGCTGTTCGCGTTGTTGAAAGAAGAAGGCCTGAAACGGGACGGTCCAGGCGGGCAGGGAACCTACGGGAACGGCGTTGTTTTCCCCGCTTTGCGTGCTGCATTGAGGTGAGATCTGTCTACTTTCTTACATCTAATTCAACCTGGCCAGTGATATACCTGCCCCTCCAGGATTCACGTATAACTCTGTCAACTTCGTGCTGGAGAAGGGCTCGGAGACGTCGCAGGATCTCGGACTGCTTGGCGAATACGCTCGCGCGCATCAGGGCCTTCTCCGACTTTGGTCGCTGGTTGGACGGCTCGAAGCGTCTGGCACTCTCGCAACGGGTGCATATACAATGCTCTTCCACAGCCCATCCCTCCTGCTCCAGGCTGTCGAAGAACCGATACAGCGCGGAATCTGGGAGACCTTGTGGGCCGCACTGTTGGGTTTAGAAGAGGATGACCTATTGAGCAGAGGTGTTTGGGCATCGGAGGGACAGAAGGAGTTCAAGGAAGCATCGAGGAAGATTGGTCAAGACCAAAGAGCGCCAGTGTTGTGGCAGGCGCGATTCGCAGTGAGTTTTGGCTGCGTATAATGCACGACGATAATGACCTGTTCCCACAGGCTATTGCGGCCGAGTTGGATAAATGATAGTAATGCATAGAATATCGACGAGGACCAGGAATGCAGTTTTTACGCGTCGCGACGCGTGAACTGTGTTCGCCATCGCCATCAGTAGTGTCACGTGTAGGCTGTCCTCCTTGTACCATGTCTGCAAGCAATACGCGACCGGCCTACGCGGGGGACAGTCGCAAGCTCATCGTCAGTATCGACGTGTACGCTCTTTTCAAAGGTTATCTCCGCCAACTTGACCATCTAAATCCAGCGGCACAACATATACTGCAGCAAGCTTTTGCCTCCTCAATCCCGGTAGTGTGCCAAAATTCGAGGAGGTAATCGACACGCTCTGCACTTTTGTCGCGTCCAACCACACATTTAGATCCAACGCTGGCCGAAGCAAGCCACTCCCGACGCCAAAGTCCCCTCCGTCCTGTACTACGACCGACACGGCAATGCCCAGGCCTTTGGAGCAGAAACAGAGGATGACGTACGAGCCCCCTCCACTTGTTGCGCATTTTCAACAACTTTAGGATGTGGTTATCGACGCGGAAGAGCATGGGTGGCGGAAGGTCGAGTGGTGCGTCTTTGTCGTCGTTTGCAATCCTTATTGACCTCAGCTAGGTTCAAACTCCACCTGCGCCCTGCCCATCTCCCCATAATCCGCGGTCTGCAACTGCCTCCTCTTCCCGTCGGCCTCACTTTGGATCGTATATTCACCGACCACTTGCGTTACATCAAAGAGCAAGTCAAAGCATACCTGACCGCGACCTACGGCTCCGGCGGCAACATATGGGATGCACTGAGCCCTACTATGTATGTTATACTAAGCACGCCGAACGGATGGGAGGTCAGTAGGCACGGCTTTCTACGCCTCATGGCAGCATGGCTCACCGAATTCTAGGGCGCGCAGCAGAATCGAATGCGACAAGCCGCCATCGCGGCGGGACTCGTTGACGCGCAGGGAGGTCGTAGAATCCGTTTTGTCACCGAAGCCGAAGTGAGCAGCACACAACGCATCGTCATTTTTTTTCTAACATGTCTCCAGGCGGCGGTTCTCTATGCAGCGGATAGTGGAAATGTCGAGGTACTTTGGTCCTCTTTTCAAATTGTGCCGTTCTCGTCTCATTGAATTTAGGACTGGCTTGTCGTACGTTGCAAGTCGCTGCAAGCATTCCGTCTCCTGAAATGATTTCTAGGAAGGCGGCCATCTTATCCTTTGTGATTGCGGAGGTGCGATTTCTTTTGCTTGTCTCCTACTCGCGCTGAGCTCAGCCAGGCGGGACCGTCGATATAACGTAGGCCATCACCTTCCACTTAGTCCGAGAGCTCAGCAGGTCGTAGCGGGTACAAGATCAATGCAGTTAAGCCAGCTCTCAAGCTCGAAGAGTCGTCCGCCTCCAGATGTACGCAATCTCTTTGTGCCTTCTTGTGACAAACCATTGAACGCTTTCAAGGCTACCTTGCTGGCGCTGTCTTTGTGACCGCCGCAGCGAAAAAGTTTTTCAAAGGCAAGATGGCACCAATGATGCCCTCTCTCGGCTTCACCTCTCGTCAGAGCGACTTCGAGGAACTGAATGGGACAACGAGGAGCATCTCGAGCGCATTGTCAATGATTTCGACCGCAATGCAAAGAAGAAAGTAAGTCGTCCGTCGCTCAGAAGCCTGGCGCTCATAGCGAGCAGTTTTCCGACACGGATACAGCATCCTACGTCAAGTTAGACGGTCATAAGACGATGCCAGAGCGGAATATAATGCGGGGTCGACTGAAACTGACCAAGTACGTACTGCTCAATTCATCTTGCTCAAACCGACATTCAATACGCTTTAAAGAACCGAAATGGAGTCATTTTTCGAGGCTCCTCTCCAAGATATAACTACGGGGCTCGACATTGCCTTTGAGAACGGAGAAAAACTCGCCGATGTAAGTACTTTGCTCGTCTACTTCTCCATCTATCCTCCAACCGTCCCCCAGAAAGTCATCCTCGTCGGCGGTCTTGCTTCCAGTCCGTACGTTTTCTCGAAGCTTGTTGCATGGGGAGAAGAGCACGGTATCTCTGTCACGCGCCCAGACGGACCAACGATGAAGGCAGTGACAAACGGCGCCCTGGCTTGGCACCTCGACTCCAGTGTCGGGTCCCGGATTGCCAAATATTCATATGGCATCCAAGTGCAGGTTGCCTATGACGAGACTGATGCCGACCATCGCGCGCGATCAGCTCAGAAGTTCCTCGACCACGACAATAGTGAGCAAATTTCGGGTGTATGGTCAGAAATCGTGGAAAAGGTGCGTATACCGTAGACGGTCTCAGTGCGCGACTCTGATTGCGGTAGAATACTAAACTCGAAGCAACAAAAGAGTTTAGCGAGTCTTTTTACACCGAACGGCGAACAGACGCGACCGATTTTTCACACTCGAGCGTCGTCTATGCCTATCGTCGGGTGACCGCACCACCAACCTTTATCAAGTTCCCTGGTCGCAACACCCTGCTTCCTGGTTTCGATGCTATCTGCACAGTTCGCGGAGATCTTTCGACGTGTTTTCGTGCAGCGCGCGCCGAGATGTCCGCCACTCGCGTCGAGATAAAGAAGCTTTCGGTGTGCTCATTTAATACACGTGTAGGCGAGTCTGACCATTCCCTAGTTTGAAATTTGCCTCACTCTGGGTGAAACGGAGATTCAGGCGAGGATGCGTTGGAAGGAAGGGGTACGTTTGTGTTGCAAGTTTCCATGGTCCATTTTTAACCGCTTGGGATAGGACGACTACGTCTACGGCCCTGCGACGGTCGCGTACGAATAAGGTCGCGATTTATTAATGTGATACTCAGCTCTTTAGTCTACGCTAATGATTACTCCCTTGTGCATCTCACGCAACAAAGCCGCGGTCGTCACCTTGGGTTTGAGAAGGATAGAAACCTCGCCGTGCTCGGTACGCCGTTGTAGCCCGAAGTCGTAGACCGCGAGGACCTCATCGCCACGTCTGGCTCCCATATCCGGCCATACGTCTTCCATCCAGTCAGGATCGTACAACGGTATGTTGCCGTTCGCATCCTCAGGAAATACCACAGACATCCGAACGGAGAGCACATCGCGCCGAATGGCAACCGCAAGCTTTGAGGCTTCCTTGAAGATGGCGGCAAGCTGCATCAATACAGCTTGGAACGGCTCTGTAAAGAGGACTGCACGAGTCTGTTGGTACGTCCAAGTGAACATGTCGATGATCGCTTCAGCCACATGTGAAATGGCCTCGTCTTGCCTCTTTTTCCACGAGCGGGGCGATGGATTCGGCGGTAAGAGCTCGCCAGCGCTGCGACACAGCCCAAGGTTCTGCGCAAGATAAGTTTGGGCCCGCAAGCGTAAAAGGAACCCACTCGACGCCGTCAGACTTTGGAGAACTTGCTCCAGCAATTCATCTTCCCACTGCTGCGCCATCGGAGCACTTTCTCGAGCGAAGAACAGGATGTTGAGGAGACTGAAGATCCGCGCATGGCATGCGGCCTCGAGCAGGAAGCCGCGCTTCTCCGGGTCGGTGCAGAACGCGCCGAGGGCGGCCATGAGCACATTCTTCTGCATGTCAAGCGGAACCCCCCAGCTCTTGACACCGTTCCCCTTTCTGTTCTTGTTCTGCTACGTCCACCAAGCTCAAAACAAGATTGTTGATGGAGTCGTTGAGACTTTCGACCGCGCTCTTGATAGATGCCTCCGACACCTGGTCGACGGTGTTGTCGAAGACATCAAGGGATATCTTGTCCGCGTTTCGTCGGAGCTGTTTAAGCTGCCCTTTGAGTTGGCCGCGCTCAACGGTCAGAACTTCTATGCGTTCTGTTGCTTGCTCGCGATGCCTCGTCCATTGTCTTTTCTCTTTCTCTAGCTCCGCAATCCGCGCTTCGGCGCGATCGAGAGCCAGTTGACGATCGCTTGCAGCGCGGTTATCGTGACGCCACCGTTCCTTCTCATTCTCGAGCTCGTCCGTTCGCTGCTGCGCGTCGCGAAGCAGACTCTTACATGAGTCAAGATCCTCCTCGCACGCCCGCCTTAAGTCTCGCTGGCGCCCGACTTCTTCTTGCAGGAACCGCAGCTCGCTCTCCTTGTCCTCACACTGTTTCTGCGACGCACGGAGTTGGCTCTGAATGTATTTGAGTTCGGCGTCCGATGCAGCAAGCAAGGTAGCCGATTCGTCCCCGGCTTCGCCAGCGGGTTTGTTGTGGTCTGACGGCTGTGGGGTCCCAGACCACAATGAGGGCACGAGGGACTTGATACGCCCGATCCCGATATCGAAAAGCTTCTGTGGCTGTTCAGATTCATGCATCTTTGAAACCAGAAAAGGATACTTTGGTGGGCGGTGTACTGTTGTAGACTGTTGTCTGATACTCGGGGAAGACGAAGCGCTGTGTATGGCTGAGCGGGAAGCCGGAGGGCGGAACTCGAACTTACTTGCGCCGGTGGTCAGTCTCATTGTGCGACAAAGAATCTCTGTTATACGGTGTCAGCCACAGCCGACAAAAGAAGTATGCAGCTCACAGTTCGTCGTGCTCTTCATGTGCTTCTAGTCGACGCCGCTTCGAGCTCGATTCCTCATAGTCCTTCGGTCGCTCATCTCCCGACTCGTACTCGTCAATAAGGCCAAAAGATTCGCTTCGTTCGCGTTTGCGGCGGTCCCGCTCCTTCTCCATCTCCCGGCCGGATTGCCTGTTGCTCTGCTCCGTAATCTGGCGCCGTGCAGCATCGAAAGTCGACCGCGGACGACTTGTATCGGTCTTGGACCGCTCGTTTCTGCGATCCCGCTCCCGCTCGCTCAAGACGCTCTTTTCACGCTGGAACCGCGACTCTGGTTCCCGGCTATGGCTCCGAGTAGCGCTGGAGTCCTTTCGCGGCTCCTCCGTATCTGGGAACACGGTCCTAGTACCCTGAGGCGGAGGATTGAAACCTTCGTGAATGGCGTTCTGGCTGCTGCCACTGTGTTTCCAGTCTGAAATGGGGTCGTATCTGTGTCGATTCAGCTTGTGCCGCGTAGAGTCCGACATGAAAGTCAAGCAGCAAGGAAAGGACTCGGAGGAGAGAAGAGGAGAGCAGTCACGCCCACATTGATGTCCAGTTATCAGAGTAACACAACAGACAACGACGAGCAAAGCTACTCATCATCACCATAAGTGAGTGCTAATTGATCAATAATATGTGAAGTTCTCATGCTATTTGTGTCATATTTGATGTGAAGCCTGATATTATCATACTGCACAGGATTGCCAATTTTGGAACTTCCAGGCCCATTCAATGCTCAGATACTTCACTGACAACACGGGAAATTCCCAAAGAATTAACTAAAATCCCAAAATTCAGTAGCACCAAAAAATGATCTGTTTGATCTGAAAGTCAGAGGAGTGAGAGCTACCAGAAGGATGTTTCCAAATCTAGCTCCGTTCCCATTTATATGCGTGAACCTTTTCATAAGGAAGTGAACTTGTGGTTTTGTTGACCCAGTCTTGAGCAAGCACACCAACTTATTTGAAGTGTTCTGGGATGACCCGTGCTTGTAAACTGATGTTCTCTCCCACAGGTGATCTTTGTAGACTATATATCAATTCCTTGATGCCACCTTGATGATAATCAATATTGATACCTGACAAAAAATCAGTAAAGCCCAGAAGACTCTCTAATCATGAAACATCTTTAATTAAGTGTTCCATATCTTGGCAGGGGGTGATGGCATCACTTACCCACTACATGACCTGGTTGTGAATAGACTCAAGATAATATGGATAACTTATTAGGGCAACAGCATTGAAACTACTTCTGCTTGAAGGCTATTAGTACTCACTTATGGTGATGATGAGTAATAGATAGTACAACGACAACAGAAGTCCTGCATCCATTCAGATTTTCAGCCTAGAACGCGTCCAACAACTCCCACCGACGCGTCTTTCACAGATTGTCGTACAAGTCTGTGTAGGGTTCATTAGGTCGAGCAAACGGCACAGAATTCACGCCACGTACGATCAAGGCCTGCCATATGACCCTGGTCCTCGTTATCGACTGTAAAATTAAACTCAAGACCGCCGGCGGCTGTTATTTGGGGTAAGAGCACGGAAGGCATGATCAAGTCCACTTACGCGTAACAGAGACAAGTGGCTCCCCGGCGTTCAAGGGAGCTAATTCCGCCAACCCACCCCCAGCCCCGCGCGATCCATCCCCTTTCCCGTTAACGCCCTTGGCCACCCAATTTTCCTCGTCCGAATCGTGAACTGCGCTTGCCGGCGAGTACACCTCAATGCTATACTCCGGGTTGAGCGGGGATGCTCCCTTCGCGCGAAGTAACTGCAGCAAAAGAGCAAAAAGCGTGATTTAATAATTACGGGGCTCGAAATACAGACAAAAACGAACTTATGCGCGGACGCAGCAAGCCCTGACCGTCTCCATTGTCGGTGGCGTGCCCATTCTCTGCGATATGCGAGCCGCTGCCTGACGCTTCGTCCGCCGTCGGCTCAATGGTGATTTCAGGCGTATCGTTTTCCGCCGGCGCGGCCACTGCTCCGATGGAGGAATCGTGGAGACGAGCTTCTTCAATCTGGTCGTCGGTGGGCTGCTCGTTGACCGGTACAGGAGAACCAATCAGGGGTTCGGGTTCTTCTGGCGCGGGTCCCGCCTTTTCGGGTTCGGGCATTTCAACATCTCAAACGGCTGAGCCGGATTGTGGCGGACAAAATGCCGACAAACCTTTAGGAACCTCGTCGTCGCCTTCCTCCGTGCGGCCTGTTGCGATCTCAAGAAGAGAAATGTCGTTTTCTGTAAAGGATTAGAGATGAAGAACAACAACGAGAAAAGCAAATACCCCGGTTAATAACTTCGTCGTCTTCCGTTCGTGTCGTGGCTAGCTCAAGAAGCGAAACCTCATTTTCTACTCAGACTGTTAGGCTTGACGATAGTCTCGACAAAAAGCTTTACCCTTGTTCGACGCCTGCAAACTCGACTCATCCTCGTTAATACCGTCCTCCTCGTCACCCTCACCATCCTCCTCGTCGCCTTCATCGCCATTCACCGCCGCGTTTCCCTTGTCAGCGGGACGAAACCGTTTGATCTCAACGGCGTCGAAAACAAGCTTCGATTTAGGCTTGGGTTTTGCAGGACCACGGCGACCGGTGCTGGCGCGCGGGCGGGTCCCGGAAACGCGGGGCCTGCCTACAGCGCGAGGCTGGCGACGCGGCTTGCTTTTGGTGGGGCTCGCGCGGGACGGACGAGAACGGGAGCGAGCCGACGCCGATGCAGCGGCGTTGCGACGAGTCGACAAACCCGCGCTGGCGGTGCTGCGTGTGCTTCTCGGCGCAGAGAGCGTTGCATTGGAGCGCGAAGGTCGACTGCGCTTTGGTGCCTCTTCTTCTGTCTCCGCCTCGTCCGATTCCTCCTCTGGGGATTCCTCCTCTTCATCAGCATAGTCGTCGTCGTCGTCCACATCCATCTCCTCCTCAGCTGCTTGTTTGCGCGGGCGCCCACGACGTTTTGGGACGGTCTCTTCTTCTTCCTCTGGCTCATCCACCTCCATATCCTCTTCGTCCTCCTCCACCGGCTTCTTGCGCGGCCGGCCACGTCCGCGCGTCGAAACCGTCGTAGTCTCCTCTTCGGCTACTTTGCGAGGACGGCCGCGGCCGCGTTTTGAGATCGTCTCAGCTTCATCGGCCTGTTTGCGCGGGCGCCCCCGACTGCGTGTCGATATGGGCTCTTCTTCCTCCTCGACAGGTTTGCCTCGCGTCGAGCGGCTACGCTTAGCTGGCATTTCGGATTCGGTATCATCCTTTGCGCGCGGAGGGCGACCGCGTTTGGCCTTGGGTACCTCATCTTCTTCCTCCACATCGTTATGTTTGCGTTTTCCGCGCGTTCGAACGGATGCCGACTCGTCCTCGACTGCAGCCTTCTTGCTAGAAGGCGCGCTTTTGAGGGCTTTTTCAACTGTATCCAGATTCAGTGAACGGTGCAAGGGATGGGAAGACAACATACTGCCGAGTTTCTCTATTTTTTCGAGGAGAGCTATTGTTTCAGCCTTGTTGGGGACGGGGTTGGGTATGTTTTGGCTTTTGTAGACGTCTGCGGCCATTGCCCGGAGCGTGTTTGCGCTGAATGAGTCCCATGGAAAGGCCATCGTTGGAGGAGAGAATCAACAAGGGTGCACAGCCTCAGCCAATTACTACCGTTTACCGCTCTCTATACATCTCCAGCTACTTCAAAAAACGACGGTCCAATAGGACTTCCATTCCATCCTTCCTCAGGTCCTCGCTCACCCTCCCGAATCAAACTCGCAATACTCGCGGTATGCCTATGGCTCCGCGTTGATCCCCGTTTGGCCCGCCCAGCCTGCTTGCCGAACCCACTATCCGCTACAGGTGAACGGTATGCAAGATCCGTCACATCTTCCTCATCCGACGCCTGCGACTCTTCCGACAACTCGAAATCCGCAGTGTCGACCATCATTTGTCGCCGGGACGGTGCTTCAAGGTCGTACACGTCGTATTTTGCTCGTGGAGACGAGCGCAGTCCGCCAGGGGGTGCTGTTGCCGCAGCAGGATGGCGGAACTCGTCGGGAAGATAGAGGAAGAAGAAGAACACTGCGAGACATCCTCCGCCAACGACGTCGATGAGGTAGTGGTGCGAGAGGTACATCGTCGCCCAATACATGACCGCCGCGTATCCCCAGATGTAGCGGGTTATCTGTGGAAAAAAATGCGAGAAGAACAACGCCTCTAGTGTCGCGCAGCCTGCATGCAGCGATGGGAAGGCGCCGAAAATGACCGGCGCGTTGGAGAAGGTGATGTTGTAGCCGTTGCCGCCGAACAGTCGGTCGATGCGAAGCAATCCTCCCGGGGACCCATGCATGTCGTAGTTTGCAGGCGTTAGTCCGTGTATGACCTCGTACCACGGCGCGGCGCAGGGGAGAAGGATTTGTATGAACACCCCAGTGCACATGAAGTACCCAAAGAGTCGCGCCCAAAGATGGAGCACCTCCTTAGGCCTGAACAGCCACACAAACGCGGCGACGACGAAGGGCATCACAAAGTGGAGGATCCCGTACGGCAGCCACGCAACAATGTCGAGTATTGGATGCGTAAAGCGCGTGAGGATGTCGGAGATGTTTGCACCGAACAGGACGGACTCCAAGGCGGGGAGGAGCGCAACGGAGATGGTCGGGCGCCATTCGTCGGGGATAAACTGGGATGTGTAGAACATGAGGAGCCATGCAAAGACGGGGATGGCCGGGATGAAGAATTGGGAGGTCAACGGAACGAGGAGGGCGATGGTGAAGAGGATGGGTATAAGGAGTTTTGTGGGGTATCCTGGGACCTCCATGAGCGGAAGCCAAAATGCGGCCGCTGCGAGGTGGCAGAGGTATATCGAGTCGGACCAGGTGAACTTGTGGCGTTGCAAACGGGAGATGGTGTCTTTGGGGTTAAGGGATTTGTCGAGTCTGCCCACAGCGGCGAAGAGCGCCTGGTAGACGGTGACGAGGGCCTTGGAGGCCGTCGGGTGCAGGTAGATTCTAGGCATAATACTGGGAACGTTGAAAACGCGAGACGACTGCAGAGCCGTAGGAAACGCACCTAGCACGTTATTTGTTGCCCCACCGAGCTTATTCGAGTTGCGTGCACACCAGCAACGGCCCGCAATAAAACCCAAAATTCAGAGGGGTCGAGGTCAAAGCAGGCTTGGTAACAGTCCGGATCGCAGCTTGCATCAATACCGAAGCCGAATAGGCAGAAAGCCCCTAAGGCCACAGTATGCAGGCACCACGCGCAAAAAAGTCTAAACGGCTACCCTACAGAAATTTGAAAGCAAGTTTGGCTTTGGGTACCTCAGAGGACAGTGCAGATCTTGAACTGCTGTAACAAAGAAAACGCCGAATAGATGGGCCCTATGCGCTAAATCAAGGACAAGTGTGATCTCGCAGCGCAGACGAAACCGCTGAGCGGACAAAACAAGCAATGAGCGAATAAATTTGAGCGAGACTACGTATACTAATATAGCCAGCTACAGAGGGAACGACAAGGAGCGAATAACGAACGATAATGTAGGTAGCAATACACAAATCAAGAGCAGAGAAATCTCGGCGGACCAAGCAGGTCTAGGTCTAAGTCTGCACCAAATGGCAGCGAATGCGGTGCAGCGTCTCCCAGAAATCGCGGCGCGTCTTCTTCACTCGGCGTCCTCTTTCGCCGCGTCCGCAGCTCTTGGCTTCCTTCTCCACACGGCCGTGACGCGTCTGTACGCCAGTGCTCACAACATGATGGAGCGAATCTATACAAGTCAAAATAATCAGCATCTCGATGTGGAAGGGACATATCGTGGAGATCTCCCGTTCGTCATTCAGCGGAAGGAAAACGTGAAAGATAGGGAGGGAAGAGGGATGAGAGCGAGGGGAGAATCCAAGCAATCGACGTACGTTGTTGCTGACGATCGTGCTGCCAACCGACATTTCCAAACCAGCGCAAGGGTGAGTGGGCAGGGCGGTTGAGGGCATTCCAGGGAGTACCAAGGGTCCGATTTGTATCCGGTGGGAAGGGAGTCGTGTTTTTTTTTTATTCCGCGTCGTCCAAGGGTGGTGCCAGGTGGTTGTCCGTCAGCAGGTGCATGTGGTCGAGCATATTGATGGATCGAGGGCGGTTGGAAGGGTTGTCGGTTGTTCGATTGGGCGAGCATTTTCGTTCGGTTTGGATGCGATTTTGTGGTACAGCGTGTGCGGAGGAGAGGAAGGATGCGCAAAAAGAAAGACAGCCGTAAGTAAATGTCCGTCTAACCAAGCAGCGGTAGATAACAGAAGGAACGCGCAACGAGCGGGGTTTAATGGCGATAAATCGAAGGGGCATGAGAAACCCGAATAAATAGGGAGTCCCACTCAAACGCCCACGGCTTCGTTGCGCGATAGGAAAAGGAACGCAGCAGAAAATCTAGATCATCGCAGCGCTCCCTAGATTCCCCATGAGGATGGTGCTATTGAAGCCGGCAGTTGAGCATGGGTTGAATGAGGGATCGCGCAACAACGAAGAAATGGGGGGAAGAACATAGTCAGAACGGAATTACTCACTCTAAATGAAGGTTAGTATGGAAGATTGAGAAAGACTGCAGGAACGGACCTTCAACGGCAGCCATGACCACCCGCAAAAGCTCAGTGTCTGTCGCGGTTGTGACGCTGCAGCCATTAGTACCGTCCAAGTCAAGGCTGGTTGACGCACTGGATGTATATCTCCCGCTCCTTCGCGCGCCCGGCCTTATGCGAGAGCCGCGCGAATCGTTTCTTGAAGTAATCGCGACCGGCAGTGGCGCTTCCTGGTTCACCGTCGTAATCAGGGAAGAAAGTCCGAATGTGCGACGACTTGATTTTCTTCTGGAACAAGTCGTTCTTGTTCAAGAAGAGGATCTGGACCAATAGGTGAGCAGCGCTAGAGGGGAAGGACAGAACGCGTACGACGGACGTCTGCTTGAACCATTGCGAATGGCAGATGGAGTCCCAAATCGTCATCGCGTCTTGCATTTGATTCTAAAGAGCGCGTCAATGTCATGCAAGAAACGCGATGGACGCGACTTACCGCATCCCGGTCCTCAACTAGACATTGATCATACTGCAAAAACGCGTTAGACGCGTCCGAACGACCAACCGCGCGAATTGCGCACCCCTGATAAAGAAACCAAGAAGAGGATCTGTGGAATGGTTCAGCGACACCTTTAAGACCAACGCTCGCCGCACCGAGGTGACGTCCTGAAAACAGTGAATCCATTTCCTTCGCTCGGACTTCTGGCCGCCAACGTCGACCATAAGCATCTCGTGGTCTTTGAGCGAGAACGTCGTCTCAGGTCATACCGATAGTGCGGCGCGAGTGTGTACGATATCCTGCCCCGTAGGCAACGTAATCAGGGTCGAAGAATCGGGGCAGGTCGGAGAAGAAGTAGTGCAGGCTGACGTTTGTTAGCAAACACAGTCAAGAACGCGAAATCTCCACCGACCTTTTCTTGGCAAAAGCCGCCTCATTAACCGCGGACCTCCCGCTAACTGGACAATGTCCTCCCACCAGCCGCTGTAATGGATCGAGATATTCCGACGGGAACGGCCTCCATCGCGTGCTTGCGTCCCGCGACTTCAATGGCGTCGATGGACCATAGCGGCATTGACTCGCTTGCCAAGATCCTTCGGGTCCCGCCGGCGCAATGCGGCAGCATGCGCCGCCGCCACATTCACCTGGAGCCCATCCGCGGGACATAACCTGCGCAACCCTGGAGATGTGTTAGAAGCGAAGATCAGGGGGCACGCGGAGCGCAAGTGTAACGGTCCGAGAACAGTACCTGAGTGTCTTCAGATATACGTTGGCGTACCTTATCGGGGCTGGAGATCCATGTTGCGAGCAGCGAGGAGTAGAGACAGGCCAGTAACAAGATTGTCGAAGACCAGTTGCCGGAAGGTCTCTTTCTCCTGCCAGGTCGTAGTGGTAGGCTGGACGAGCGGCAGACGTATGTCGATGCGTACCTGGGCGCCGAACGGGACGCGGTGAATCAACTGGACTTGCTTTGAGTATGGTATTCTTTCTTCCGCCGGTCGCCCGAGCCCGGTGCGCAGAACTCATTGAGGTTCCGCCGAAAACCGACGCGTGCAGGAGATCGGGTTAAGACACGGACCTTGACCTGGTTTGCAAGTTTTTAATTTGGCCTCTATCTGTTTTTCAGCCTTGAACCGGGTTAAAATGCTGGTTACTAGACGCGTTGTAGGAGAGTGTACCTGGCGGTGAAGGTGGCGGTCGCGGTCGGATACATCTACGCCATTTGTTTGGGTAGACACACAACCGCCCATTGTTGGTGGGGGAGGGAGGCAAGGAGGGTGAGCGTGAGTGTGGATGAGGGAAGGATGCGGAGAGTGCGGCTGATCGTCCTCCCGTAAGTCTTCTTTCTCAAGTACTACAAAACCTGAAACAGCAAGTGGAGCTCCTAAGCGACGTTTTTTTCGTTCCTGTTGCTACCAGCTGGAAAGCTGGTCCTCATCCTCACAGCTGTAATAATACTCCGCTGCCTCTCGCTACTCTAGCCCATTCAAGCCTTACATAGGTGTCAATAACGCGTCTTGGCTCTCAATGGGGAACTGGCCTGTAGCCGAACGAAGCGACCTTTTCGACCTCATTTGATCCTCGAGAAATTTGGTCGTCAACCAACAACGCACCCCCGAACGCGCCACACAGGCCTAGACCGCTGAAAGCCCACCTTGGCGACCGCGACATGAGCGTGCAATTTACCAACGTCGCACACAGTTATCTACATAGCATACCCTTTCCAATCCACGCATCGGCCACCCGCAACAGCGTCGATTCGTCGAAAAAATTCCCCACCTGTTCGGCGACCCGAACATCCTCCACCATCCGGAAACGTGAGCGTAGGGTGTCCTGTGAGGTTGCTCGCGACTGTTAAGCGACGTCGTACACGCCGCTGCGTTCGCCCAAGAGCGCGGGCTCGCTGCTTCAACTGGTACGCGTCGCCGCGCAGGGAGGACTACTGTCGGCATTGCAAGAACAGAGCACTCCGACAAAGCCGCGCCGTAGTCGTCTCGAAGCTTCCTGACAAGGTTCATCACCCGTCCGTAACTAGCATGGCTTGGTAGGTGGTTTCTTTGTTGCAACCAACTGACACTTACGCGGCCAGACTGGACCCGGATAGCGACCCCATCCATACTCTCTATTATTTACGCTCAGCCCAAGATTCCGACAAGGCAGACGACTTACCCTGACATCGCGGTACTGAACAGATAAATCCCAGCTTTCTCCATCTTCTCCTGCGTCCAAGGGGTTCCAAAACTCGTTGGCATTCAGGCCACCTTGACGTGTCTGCGCCGACCGAAACTTGTTTAGTACGTGGCTAATATTCCCTGCTGCAAGATGCCTTTCCATCGCGTCATCATTGGCCACAAAGGAAAAGGTTGGCTTACAAGGGGATCGACACTTCCTCCACAATCGCGCCAAACGCTGCTAGTTTGCTGGTCGCTTCCCGCACACGCTTCGCCACAGACGCGTCCATGAACTTGCTAATAAAGCCCTCCTTGCGGACAAGCGCTCGCGTCCGAGGAGCGCGCATTCAGCATAGTGCGGGATAGCACTCGGGAACGGGGCGCCAAACTGACGATCGTCGATCCCGTCGGTTCCTGCTATCGCCTCCAGAAGGAGTGCCGCATCGAACGCGGTACGCGCCATCGGGTCTACATGGTCTAGCGCTGGCTCCGAAGAGGGCTGCAAAGCGTCAACCCGGAAAACCAGGCGCATAAATGGTTATATACCACTTCAGTGTACGGGACCAGGCCAAAAGTCGGTCTTAGCCCAACCAAGCCACAACACGCCGCTGGCTGGAATGAAATCCTTTTCAAGGTGCCAAGATACCAGGAAACAACACTCACGATACGGATGCTACCTCCCTGATCCCCTCCCACACCCATATTGACCTCCCCCGATCCAATGAGTGCGTCGCAGCCAGAGCTCGAACAACCAGTAGCAAATCCCGGCGCGCTAGGGATTCTCAACAGGCCCAAAGGGCGAAGAATGCGAGCACGGGCCATGCGAAAAGTTCTGGACCATCTCAGCTACGGAATGGCGGTCAATGTCGCGTCGTACCTCACATATCGCTTTTCCGACGATCGCTCCACCCTTTTCGAGAATACGGGAAGTTAGCGTCGCGTCGGAGACGGCTTTTTCTGGTCAGGCCCGTTCCATGTTACCGGCCGTGCTTAGGCGTAAACAAACTCCATCGCGTTCGTTCCAAACAGTTGGGGTACACCGGCAACGTTAATCGTGTCCTTGAGACAAACCCTCCGCCCGGCTAGCAGCCTGCGTAGAGTCGGGAAGCGAGAACGAACCTTCCCGTGATGGCAGCGGCGGCACGATCTGTGGTTTGCAGCAACTCGTCTTGGTGTTCCTCCGGAATCGCAATCGCGAGTCTGCTTGCAGTTTTCGCTACGTCGGCGGGAGTGGCCATTGGAAGAGGAAGACGGCGTTATCTCTGCGTGATCATGATAACATGAGAATTCGCATTCGTGGTTGTAGTACAGTGTATGCGGACGTTGCACTCGTAACGAGATTTCAAGAAAAAAATCACTGCATGTAGCCATAGTATTCCGGATACGTCGGCCTCGTCATCAGGTTTCCAATCTGAGCAATAATTTCAGGATAAGTCGCGTCAGGCAAGATGTCGTTTTCGTAGTTGGCCACATCCGGCTCGGGAAAGTCGACAGGAAAGTCGGGTGGTGTTGCGGGCGGCGACGTGGTCGAGCAAGACGAAGTCGGGGAGGCAATGTTGAAGCTAAAGTTCTGGGAGTAGGCGCGTCGTGGCTAGAACAATGTTTTTAACAGTAGGATTTTGTCGATGTAGGAACGTACCTGTGGCGCGCAAAAAACCGGCGACTGTACGGGCGGCGCACTGAACTTTTCCATAGGAATTGGAGCGAGAATGGGGTCGTCCGACGACGCCCAAAGCGTGCCGTTCGGCTGAGCGATGGCATTTCTGCGCACACAGCGTGCCAGCTCGTCGCTCGGATGGACTGCCCAGGAAACGGGAGCAGACACTGGCGGCGGAGGCAGCGACTTTTCTTTTGGATATTTTTCTTTTGCCGTCGTCTTCTTTGGTTGGGCCCGCCGCTTTGGCTTCACCGGCGGTTCGTCGTCCTCACTCTCGGGCTTACGCTCGAGAAGATCGCTGTCCGGAGCGACGTTAACCGCTCCTGGAGGTGGACACGAGGCAGCGCGACGACCAGGGAAGATCATGCGCGCCGTTTTCCCTGGAGGATAGAAGAGCTCGATCATGCTCTTGACCATCTGGGTGTCCTGCTCCTGCTTAACCACGCGAATTTCTTCGTCCACGATGTCGACCGCGATGCGAAGAAACTGCGCCTGCAGCGACTCCTCTGTGGGGGGTGTCGCCTTGTTGTTCCGGGGCATGGGCTTGAAGCCAGGATGAAGCATCGCGTGTCTCTTCTTCTCCTCGGCGGCGAGATGAACCCAGGGGGCGCGCTGCTGCTCTGTCATTGCCTTCCAAACGCGGCCGACGACGCGGGAGAGGTCATTCTGGTCCCAATCGAGTGCGGCACTTGCATGCTGCTTCTGACGCGAATAGTCGCAGCGGAAGAGGATGAAAGCGTTTCTCGGGCGAGGGATGTGACCAATGGGTTGCTTCTTTGCATGGGATTTTTTGGTTGGGAACGGATCTGGGGGGGTTGGGACGGGAAGATCTTGGTCGCGAATGGTCAAAGATTGGGTGGGGCTGGTGTGGGCGGAAGGAGAAGGCGGGGTTTCAGAGGATTGCATTGCCAAAGCGCGGCCTCATACGGGTATACCTGGCGGGATAGTAAGAACAAGGGTAGAAAGAGCGCCACGTGAGAGAGGAGCTCTTTGTGCTGAACTGCCTCGTGTAGATCTTCTGACCGTCACCTCCACCAGCCTCCACCATGTCCACTACCCTCCTCTGCCTCGCCGGAACAGACGTTTTACGCGTCTCCGACCAGTTCTCTCCAGAATTCCTACAGTCCCTAATGGCCACCGTATTTTCACGCCTCTCAAACTCTGACCCGACAAATTCCGCCGTCTGGACTCCACCTCGCATTTCAATCCCAATGCCTGCGCATACGGCGTTGTTTATGCCCTCGCGGATTGCTTCAGACTCGACTACGGGTGGGACTGCCGTCAAGATCGTCTCCGTTCCGACTTCTCCCACCGATGCTCGGGGTCTACCTGCTTCAACTCTCGTTCTTGATGAGGAAACCGGGGCGGTCAAGGCTATCGTGAACGCAGCGAATCTCACGGCACTTCGGAACGCTGCTGGTAAGTATGCGCGTAGTCGCTATTCTATCTTATCGACAATTTTATCCAGGCTCCTTGTTGTCCTGCAACCTCGTCGGACCCCATGCGCCCACCAACATTGTTGTCTTTGGCGCCGGGGCACAGATTGCCGCCCATCTGGACATATTCCTACGCGCATTTCCTTCTTTCAAACACTGCACCATCGTAAATCGCAACTTGAACGAACGGGCCGATAAACTTGCAGAGCGCGTTCGGACGCCATTTCCCAGCGTGAATGTCGCTTCTATCGCGAGTATGTGCTTTCGGCTCTCGGTTATCAGTAGCTCAATGTGTATATCGACGATGCGGAGTCAACTGCAGAGAATGCAGCCCTCCGCTCCGCCATCATCGCCGCACAGGTGGTTATTTGCGCGACGTCCTCCACCATCCCGCTCTTTCCATCCTCGTCTATCAGCGACGGCACCCACATAATCCTCATCGGCAGCTACAAACCCACAATGCACGAAGTGGACGGGGCGTTAATCGAGCGTGCCCTCCCGTCTCGTCTCATTGTCGATTCGCGCGAAGCCTGCGCTGCAGAGGCGGGAGAGATAATTGCTGCAAACCTCAAGCACGACCAACTCGTTGAAATGGGGGACTTGGTGCAGTTCGATACATCCAGCGGAGAGCTGTATCTTGACCCTGCGCGGAAACCGCTAGAATTTGTGGCGGGAAGTACATCCGGACCGGTGACCATATTCAAATCTGTTGGTGTCGGGATACAGGATGTAGCTATCGCGTGTGCAGTGGTGCAACGCGCTGAGGAAATGGGGCTTGGAACAAACATTCCTTGGGACTAATAGTCAAATTGATGGCAACTTCCCGCTTGCGATGCAGATATACGAGTGGTCAACGGCAGTCCATACCAAGTGCAACATCCCTCATAGCGCACGACAGACATACACACTGGACCTCCTCATCCGGATCGGCAAAGTAGCTCCGAAATTTGGCAGCCTCGTCCGGCGATCCTCCTGCGCAGAGCGGGACCTGCACAGAGCGCAGGCGCGTCGGAGGGCCGTCGGCCAATGCATTCACACCATTCCCCCGCGCCCGCGCAATTGGAATCGCGTCCACAACTTGAAGGGACGCGTCGAGGCACAGATGCATTAGAGCCGGACAAAGCCAGCTTCCGTCCGCCTTGCAGGTTGCCAGCGCACGCGGCAGCATCTTCTCCATCTCGTCAAATGTGTCCGAATTGTAGTATGTTATAATGAGGCGGACGAGCGCGGGCAGGCGGGCTAGGAAGCCGACGAGGAAGGGAATATCCGCAGGGGAGAGGACGTGAGTGAGCTCGAGGCTCTGAAGGTGTTCGGGTAATGCGTGCGGTTGGCTCCATTCTGCGAGGACGACGGAGATGTGTCCGGTGCAGTTGCGCAAGCTGAGGGAGCGCAGCGCGCGGGCGCGCATATTCATTAGAACGGAGGAGACGTTGGTGATCTGGTCCATCTCGGTATTGTGGAGCTGGGCGAGGATGACGGGATTGGCTGTGAATACGGCGGGGAGGCGGAAACCTTCGAAGGCGAGCGTATGGACGTGCGGGAGCCGCACGAGATAGTTTCGAATCATGTCCGGGCTGACCAAACCGCAGTTCCCGAATCGAAACTCGATAATGCGCGGGTTGAGGAAACCCATAATCCATGGGCCAACGAGGTTGAAGGCCGTCAAGGAGTGCAGTGAAGGAAGCTGGCTGTCGAAGAATGAGTCCGTTAAGACGTCTCGTCCGCCACGGACGGTCAAGACTTGGAGGCGGCCAAGTCCTGAAGCTGAGATCTTCACTAGAAGATCGCTGGAGAGTTCGGCCAGAACCCAGTTGTTTGAGACAGCGAGGAGGCGGGTGAAGAAAGCCGAAAAGTGTTTGTCGTTTTGTGAGATGGATTTCTTCGGGAACGTAATTCGGATGTCGGATTGCTTTGCTTTTGCCAGTTGCTGGTTGAGAACTGGCCAGGAAAGGGGCTTTTTCACCGAAAGGATACCCCATAGACTGGGTGTGCAAGAGATAATATCGTTGCAGGTCGAATTGACGTGCCTAACGGGAGGGAGAAAGCCAATTCCCCATGTCTGAACTGCGATTTGCAGGACAAGGCCGAAGACTTCTGGGGGCAAGGTGTCGAGCATCGTGTTTGGCGAAGTAGGAACCGACCCCTACACATTTATACATGTTATGGATTGGTCAAAATGACAAAAAGGGTCCGCAAGTTTGAAGTTTCGGGTCCGAGCCTTTCATCACTCGGCATGCAGCTACAAGAATTGATCTCGATTCAGCTCGTCAATTCCAGTCATGTAGGCGCTCCATTCCTCCCAGCTGTGAAATGGTAAATTGGATGCCCGTGCATGCAAAGAACAAAGAACCTGAAGGTATTCCTCGGAATAATGACCCTTGACGGCATTGATTGGGTATACGATTCGAAAGCCGAATGGGCGTCAGCCTCTTCTTCTCTTCCAGGAGATGATGTATGCACGGGCAGCTGTCCGAGATCAGCTGCATGCATTGGGAAGGCAAACTCGGCTCCATTCCCGGGAAACGCAAACAGATGGTTCGTCTCCTGCATCGAGCGCTCCAACGCCTCCATCTGCTCCTCCGGCGAAGATTCCGGAGAGTCCCCCGGCGCAGGTAGAACCGCCAGCGGCGTTCCGGACGATATCTCCGCTTCAATCTCCTCCCTCGCGTCTCGCGGCCGCTTCAACAGCAGCTCGGCGGTAGGGAGTGCAGCGGCCGCGTCCGAGGCAAACTTTCCGTAGTTGATGAGTGCATTGAGAATATCGCAATGTCTTCCTGCGACGCGATGTCTGTAACGGCTCAGTCCTCCGCCATATACGACGCAAGCTAAGACGTACCGTGTCTCGTAAAGCTTCAAAACGCGCATACAGCCCGAAACATCGGCAGTCGCTCGTGCGTACTCTTCTTGCGAGCGAACCTTGGACGCGTCGACGACTGTCCAGACATTGACGAGTAGAATCACCGCCGAGTCAAAGAGCGCAATCTAGTAAGCTTTAATCGGGATTGGGAGCAAAAGGAAAGCCAGACCATCGGTATAACATTCGGAAGCATCGGCCGCCCACTGCTGATATGCGCGTTCGCAATGTGTCCACAGGCACGGGCAGCGTTGGCGCATATCGCGAGAGATGGGAAGTTGGTCGTGCGATTTCCATGTGCGCTAACAGTCGTGCCTGTGTGTCCAACGAACGGAGTCGGAATGAACGCGCGATGGAGGAGAATTTGGGCTGAGGGAATTAGTAGTTGTACAAAACAGTCAGGGATACGGGTACCATGGTAGTAAGTGATGTATAGCGAGGCGGACTGGTCGAAGAAGATCTACAGTGGGTAAGCCGCCGCCTAATCTCAACCATAGGACATACTGGATTGTCGCGGTTTGTATCCCATTTCACTGGACGGGATGATCAGCAGGTCCGCAATCGAAAAAAAAGTGGGGCGTACGATGAGCTGGTAGACTATCGATCCACTCGTTCAACGTCGAATCCAGATCCGCGACGATGTCGTTCTTCACTGTCCCTTTGACGGGGTACTATGTTGCAATCAGTAATTGGATGCCTACGATACAGAACGCACAATCTCCCGCTGAATTCGGTCTATGATGAGCAGTAGGCGATAGAATTCCCCGATGTACGCATGGGCCGAGGGTTTGTTGGGAGGCTGGACTGGATTAGGAAGATCCCAATACTGGTCGTCACAAGGAAGCGGGAGGTCGATGTCTACTCTGCGCGACGCTCAGCAAACACAGACATGCATCGAGCACATACTCCGCAGTTTTGGTCATACTCGGCCGTCCCTTGAAGATGCTCATCGTCAAATCTGACATCATGAACCACCAAAAGATCCTCTTCAACACCTCCGCTTCCAGCAGGCTCTGCTTCGTCACGTTCAAAGCATGGCCATTTTGCTCTTGTGCCTCGGCTGGTCTTAAATGCGCTCCGGCTGCCTGACAGAACCTGACGCCAAGCCCAACTAGAACCCAGCCCTCCTCGGGATTCGCCGTCGCCGAAATAAATAACAGACAAAGCCCGAGCGTCTGCAATTCTTCCACTCCTGGGATGAGGGTAAATTGAGCGCGCAAGGGTCGTATCTGTCGATAGTATGCCCATCCGCGCGAGTGTTCGTCAGCCTTTGCGGTAGGTAATAGAACGCGCGGGTCGGAAGAGTATCGAGCAGCGACAGCGCAGACTGCTAGGACGAGCGATCCAAAGGGGCTGGAACGAAAGTGTTCGCCAGAGCGGAATGCGGCGTCGAAGGAAGGGTGATGGATGAAGCCGACGAAAGGATTGACCTGCGCAAAGTAGATGGAGACAAGCGACGCGAGAAGGTCGGCGTCGGGAAAGATGAGGGGCGGACTATCTGGATTGAGACGCTCCCACTGGATTCGAGATTGGTTACTCTGCAAAGGAATATGGCACACGCCTACCGACTGGGCCTGCCAAAACTCGGGTCTCTGCATTCCAAACACATACGCTCGGCCTTTATCTACATGGCGCATGACATTGCGCACGAAATGCGCGCTGCTGGAACGGCCGTAGAATCGATCTGCTTTCTTCGTCTCAAGCTTCCATAGCCCTTCTTCCGCAGAGGGGCACGTATCTAGTGCCCAGACCGAGCAGGATTGGTTGGCGATGAGTGCTTCAGCGTCGTCGTCAGGTTCCGGCTTGTCCTCTGGGATAGCCGCTGGATGTGATTTCTGCGGAGGAACGCGCCTCTGCGGCTGAAGCGCTGCTAGACGTTCCTCCAAGCTGCGCGCATAGTGCGCAACCTCGACAAGGGTACGATGGGACGCGGCAGGATCGCTAGAAGGCACATACACGGTTGAAGGGGACACAATTTCCGAGACGGTTTGTTGTGCGACTTTGGAACGCTCGTCTGAGAAAAGGTTCCGGAGATTATTTTCCTATGATGGTTAGTGCATATACCGCTGAAAATCAATTGCTGACTTTTGTGGATTGGCTATGAGTGCACGCTATCCCGGCAGAGATACAGCTTGTGCAGGTGTTTCCAGGCATTATTGCACTGTCGCCTGTCGCTGCGTTGAGAAGGGCAAAGAACGTTGTGGACAACTTACAACGCGACCTCTTTCGTTTGCAAGCGTCGCAGCTACCTTGGAGGCGTCTGCGTTTCGTTGAAGTGGCGGCGGACATGAATGTCGAGCAGCAAGAGACAATAGGGGTGTGAACTTATTACCATATTGGGCAGCCCGAGTCAAGCCCACACCTCACTCTGCTCCTCAATGGCCGACGAGAAATTCGAGATAATAACGCGGAGTCTACAGGAAGTCCTGGGCGGGGACAGCATAAAGGCCATCCTCGCAGAGGGAAGGTCTCCAAAGGGCTACTTCGGCGCGTCCAATCCACCCGCACTTCCACTCGCCATCTAACTTCGTTCATGCAGGGACGGCCACCACGGGTCGACGTACGCCCTTCTCCACAGCTATACACGCGAAATAACGCCACCGCACAGCTCACATCGGCTACTTTGTCCCACTCACAAAAATATCCGACTTTCTGCAAGCTGGCGTGGAGGTGCGTCGGTCGCCATCCAGCGAACGGGAATCTCATCGGAACGCGTAGATGACCATCCTGTTTGCTGGTCCGCACTCTTCTTCCATCTCTGCCAGCGATTCTCAACCGGCTCAGACATCCATGCCTTCCTCGACAACATGAAGGCGCCCTACGAGCTCGTTGAGTACCGGGTCAAATACTACCAAGCACTCCTCACAGCCGTCTTCAAATCCCTTGGCATTTCAACGAGCAAGCTCACCTACAAGAAGGGCTCCGACTACCAGCTCACAAGTAAATTCAATATGGACAACTACCGGCTTTGCGCCACAGTTACCGAACACGACGCGAAGAAGGCGGGTGCGGAAGTCGTAAAGCAAGTGGACAGCGCACTCCTTAGTGGGCTGCTCTACCCCGGGCTGCAGGCGCTCGACGAGGAATATCTCGGTGTCGATTTCCAGTTCGGTGGTGTTGACCAGGTGCGCGTGTTGCCTCCTCTTCCTATCGCATACCCTTTTAACCGCGATTGTCAGCGCAAAATCTTCACCTTCGCTGAACTTTACCTCCCGCGCCTCGGCTATGCCAAACGCGCGCATCTCATGAACGCGATGGTCCCAGGGCTCGCTGGAGGCAAGATGTCTTCCTCGGACCCGAACTCCAAGATCGATTTTCTCGACTCTGCCGACGCCGTGCGCAAAAAAATCAAGCTGGCGTTCTGCGAAGAAGGGAATGTTGAGGAGAACGGCATCCTATCATTCGTCAAGGCCGTTCTCATCCCAATCTCCAAGCTGCGCCTGGAGAACATTGCGCGAGGCGGGGCGATCCTCGAGGAGAAGCTCGAGCCGTTCGTCGCGGCGGGTGCGCCGGAAGGGACGGTGTTCAGTGTAGAGCGCGACGAGAAGTTTGGCGGGCCGATGCATTACGCCTCGTACGAGGCGCTGAGCGACGCCTTCGCAAAAAAAAGAGCTACATCCGAAAGACCTCAAAGGCGCCGTTGCCGCAGGGATCAATAAGCTGCTAGACCCGATACGAAAGGCGTTTGAGGAGGACAAGGAGTGGCAGGAGATCGAAAAACTTGCTTACCCTGACCCAAACGCGAAGGTGAAGAAGGTCAAAAAGGTTCGGAGCGGTATAACTTTGCCGAATTTCGCTCACCCGCCTGTAGGAGAAGGTCTACCACCCTCCCCCGCCTGGCAAGGGCAAGAATGTCAGCAAGGACGGCGGTAATCCTCCGGGACCTGAAGCCGCTCCGGTCGCATAGCAATCCAAGCTTGCCCCGTCTTGCGTTAGAGCATCGTCGACGGCGGCAGGTTCGTTATGTTACAATCTCGGTTCCAGATGCAGAGTACAATGCTTGTCTAACTCGGAATGCTCATCGCGCCCGTTGTCCGCCGCCCATGCTGTTGCGACTTGACTTGGTTTCGACGCGAACGTAGTCGCTATCGTCACCGATGCTTGCCTGACCGTCTTTGGAGACCGCCGAGAACGCTTCGCCAAGGATCTGCAACGCGATTGCCCGCAGCGTCGACTTTTCGCGGCTGACATTGGGATCCTCCAGAAGACGATCGCAGGTTTCGCGCAAGACAGACTCGATTTCAAGTTTCGCACCCTATGGTTGAGGATTTATGTTGGCTGCGTGCAGAGGAAAAAGTGCAGAAACTGACCTTGAAAAGTGCTTGGAGCCCCTTTTCAGCAGCCTGCTCCTCTAGTTTCCGCTTCTCTTCAGGGCTGAGGTTTCCGACGCGCTCCGCCGCCTGAATCTGGTCAAAGACCGTCTTCAGCTCAAGAGCAGATCGCAGGGTCGAGACACTGTGTCGAATGGTTAGAACCAGAAAATCGAGCAAAGAAACTGCCGGACGTTTCGCTGAATACATGGTACTTGCCCTGCACGTTGTGCAGCCATCCGCCAACGCCAAGGAACGTTTGACTCGTCGCTAGATGTGCCTTGGCTTTGGATACATAAACGAACCCGATAGCTTGCAGAAGGTCGACGCCGTAGGATTCTGATTTGAGTTGGCTGGAACTAGTTAGAGAAAGTGTGGGGGATGGAGAGAAGGCGTACTCTGCTTCCAACGCACATATTGTCTTCCAGCTATTCGCGACTTCTCGGTCGTTCGGGCCCGCAGCAGACTCGGTGAAGATGCTCAACTTCCTGTCTAAGTTCTCGACGAGTTTCTTGACGCGCTCTTCCCGCTCTTTCGCCTTCTCCGCTGCCTTTGCCCGGCTCTTTGCTTCTTTGGCTGCCTTCTCCTGCTCTGTGAGCACTGGTCGTCCTTTGGCATCGAGGATGTGCGTTCCCGATCCGATACGGTCTTGCTCCTCCTGCTCTGCCTCGTCGGCCTCTTGGAGGGCCGTCTTCATATCACGGGCAAGGCTGATGCGGCCAATGAGAGGTTCAAACGCGGTTCCTCCGAAAATCGCGCCAAAGACTTCCTCGGGATCGACGAAACCGCCCTCTGGCGCGCTTTCCTTGGGCCTAGGTTTGATGTTAGACCGAGCACACGATCCGACGCCTGAAAAGAATGTCGTACCCGTATTCATTGTATTTCCGACGCAACTCCGGATCCGAGAGGGTCTGGACCAGTTCAATAAGGAATTTGGCTCATGAATAGGGACGACGCACCTGGTACGCTATCGCGATTTCCTTGAATCGTTCCTCGGCCGCTGGATCGTCCCGGTTCTTGTCTGGATGATGTTTGATTGCCATGCGTCCTTGTAGCAGCCTCAGCGAGTATACGGGGGTAGAAAACGGTCTACGCACGATAGGCCCTCTTGATATCTTCGGTAGAAGCGTCATGAGAAACCCCCAAGATGTCGTAGTAGCCAGTTTCGAGCGGTCGTTCTTGCGTGCCTATCTTGCGCCCCTTCCGCGGAGGTGGGGTTGCTGACGAGCCCGTGCCAGCGCTGGTCGATGAGGACGCTTGCTGAGCAGAAGGAATCTGAGGTATTTGGGCTGGATAGAAAGCATGTGTCATGACATTCCCGCAGCTGAAGCACTCGACCCGTAGGAGAGAGCCGGGACGAGGCGACGGACTGGGGACGGGGAATTCCAACGCCGTCCTGCATTTGGGGCAGCCGGTGGGGATGTGTGGGTGGAAGGGCCGCGACTTAAGCACCGCGGCATTGGTCGACATTGTGGCAGCTTGCAAGCCCCGAAACGCTCGATGCGGCGGTGCTTGGTAGTTGAGTCGCAGACCCGGAATTCGTCCACCCCCACGGAGGGCTGGTCCCCGCAGACTACACCGGGGGGCCAGTCGCCATAACATTCATAAACGAATGGACGAGAAATTTGGAGAGAAGCAAGTACTGGAATTGATGGCAAAAAAGCTACTCGAACGCATCGAAGGTATACGGAGGAAACGCGCGGATACATCGAGGAGCAGTAAGGTTCCAATATTTTTTCGCAAACGGTGGGCCGAATAGGAAGCAGGTCTCCTAGATTTTATGAGTATCTCATGCGCCGCTTTCCTCATTCAACTTACATCCCAACTGCATGCCGGTTCACAGCGAAGCCATTCGCTCCAGTCGAGCCAGTTATTAAGACGGTCTACCTCCGCCTTCCATTTGCCGACACTACCACCTTCGCCTTCTGCGTATATCATCACGAGCGTCCTGCAAATTTCGTGCAGGGTTTCTTGGACCGCGTTCAGAAGTAATCGTTCCGACGGTGTCGAAAACGCGACGCGAGTAGCCGCAAATGATGTGTGGGTTGTCGCGCAGAGTTTGAATATAGGTAAAACCCAGCTGTTGTCGTCCTCACCGGGGTTTCCTGGAGCAGCCGAATCGAGGGTGTATGGTGCGAGCATCGTCGACACAAGGTGAAATGCTCGTGAGCCGGACGCATCTTTCAGCGTACTCTGTAATACTTGGAGTCTCTTCGCATAACGGTCCCGGATGACCTGGAAGAGGGAAAGCCAATCTATCCCGCTTTTCGAACTCGGCGGTGTGTCCTGTATGGCTCCAAGCCGCGCAAGGACGCGGTCGATATCTTCTTGGTTGATTCCGAGTAGCCGATGCTCTGCCCGACTCACGTTGAATCGCTGCTCGACAAGACTTGGCGCTAGGTCGGTATCGTATAGCGAAACTAATTGTGAGAGGTCGAGCTTTATGCGCAGTTCTCCGGGGAAGGCATCGTGCCATTCACTGGCATGAAGGAAAGAGTTGGCACGGTGTGGGTCGAGCCGCTCCGCGCGCAGTTGTGAGAAGGACACGGTACCCTGCTCGTAAAGTCGCACAGAATAATTTCGCTGGAAGAACGCAATAAGCAAGGTTAGGAAAGTGTAAGGAGGCTATACGTACAACCCCAGCTGCATCCCGCAAGGTGGTCGATTAATGATAAGTGCGTGAGGACTACGCGTACCTCACAAACCCTTCAAATCCGGATTGCTCACCCCAGTCGCATAACTTGTTCATTCGCAAATAGTCCCATGCAAAGCTGCTGCGCTCAGGCCACACCTTCCCCCAGCTCAAAATGTCTTGCGCGTCTATTGTTCCGTCTGGAATCTTTGCCGCGCTCGTACCGTCAAAGTAAAGAACACGGACGGGGCGCGTCGTGACCAGTGTCAAGAACCAGCATTCAGGGAGTGGGTCTTCATCTATAGGCTCGCGGGAGCAAAAAATGCGCGCAAACTCGGGGTCGAGGGCAAGCCATTCACGTCCAGAGGGTGGCTCTGGATCAGTGCGACCGTGGTATAGGAGCGTGCCGGCGGGAATAGCACCAGGTACTATGCTGTGGCCTGGAATGTGGCGCTTGAGAAGGGGATTTAGGTGATTGGTCTCGTACCGTTGTAATTCTTCGTGTTCGGCCAATGCTGCAACAACGAGCTAATGGTGTCGAAGATGAGGTGGCCTGTAGCGTTTGGGTGGGGAGGGCGGTCGATATCCCATTTGTACGCGTCGCTATCGACTGAGAGTGGGACTTGGGTGACTGCGGACACGCAGCTTGGCGCCAGAAGAAGAGGGAGGAAGCAAGTGAGCATGACGTGCGAGTAAGGCTGCGATTTCCATCTTCTGGGTCAAGATTCCGCTTTGCTTATCTGCAAGTGGCTTCGTGGTGGCGGTTTGAGAGCAACGCGTGACAAACCGTTTCTGTCGACGACGCCCATGTCGCCGCTTCAAGCTTCAAGCTCTGCCGTCCTTGCAAGCCCGACCCTAGATCTGTGTCTCGAGAAACGCAACTATACTCAGCGTGGCTGGCTTCATCGATGCCTCATCTCAACTTTACTCCGGCTAGTCACTTGTTCGACGTCGCTCATTTCGCGGAGCTGTTCGAGATCCGACCAGCACTCGTGCATTGACGGTCGCAACTGGCCGACCGGCCTTGGAAGAGGCGCGGTTGGTGCGTTGGTATGGCACTGGCGAAGTAGCAGAGTACCTGCTGCCACAAGTTGGAATTTATCGCTTCGTTCCGAACCTCGTCCGAGAGCATGACATGCGACATGCAGTGCGTGTAGATGGTTATCACTGGTCCCTGCTTTTCATTATGCACACACAGACAGACGCTTTGCAGAAACTCCTCCGGAGACGGACATTGCGCAAGTCGAGAAGAGTCTTCGCGTCGAACCGACGCCAGTAAAAGGACCAACATCGCCGAACTCCCCGTCTCATTCCGCGGTACATCCTCTGCAGCTCCTCCGACGCCGACGCTGTCGACAGCACTCAATCAGTCTCCTAATTCGCAACGTGGATGCGCGCTTGTTCGGGTTTATAAGAGCATCCGTCTGCCTCCCGGCGCCCCTCATTACTCTCTCCAACAATGGACATCCAATTCTCTTTTGGGCCAAACCGTTCCTACTTTTGCAGCGCTGGGGTCTATTTCGCATGGTGCGTGCCTCGTAACCTTCATTCCTGGCCCTTGACTTTGTCCAGGAGTGACGGCAACCTTCCGATTGCTTTGAGACGCATTCTCGACGACAAACGCCATCCACAGGCCATGCAAATGCCTTACGACGTCGCTTTCCCGATGGAGCCCGGAACATACGCGATGTGTTGGAGAACAACCAGGGGAGAGAACTGCTACGAAGGTATGTCCACCTATGCTTGCGGAATTGAGCTCTGACCCTCCCAAGACTCCCGGATGTCGACACATTATGCCCGTCTGGCGCGTTTCATAAAAAATACGCACGCACACGCAAAACCTACTAGTCGGACCGTATTTGGCCCAAATGCTTCGTTCTTCTCCATGTCTGAACGGGGATTTGCTTGGGAACGTCTACCACCGGCGTTGGAGGAGGATCTTCAGACATGTCTGCGTGTTCGGCGCCCTGTCTGCGTCGCGTTGGGCGTCCAAGGGGCGTATGTTGTGCTTTACAACGACGGTACTGTTACGTTCGACTTGCGCGGCGCATATCCGCTCGTCGAGAGGTTGATCCGAA
Organism: Mycena kentingensis (nom. inval.); assembly: GCA_014461125.1. Classification (NCBI taxonomy): domain Eukaryota; kingdom Fungi; phylum Basidiomycota; class Agaricomycetes; order Agaricales; family Mycenaceae; genus Mycena; species Mycena kentingensis (nom. inval.). The sequence continues at coordinate 29,692 of JACAZG010000032.1, read as the reverse complement.
ACACTGGTGAAGCAGCCGCAAAGAGGGGCATAACAGTACGTTTTCACTTTGGTCTAGCTCCAGTAGCTCATCTACAGTACATCGCCCTGAACCCGTTCGTTCCGAACGAATTCTACGCAGTCTACGGCGACGCTAGCGCCTCTTGGAATTTTCCAACTAATTGGACGGCCGACGTCACCACAGTTAGTCGCGAAATTAAGCCAGTCGGAGTATCATCTGCCCCGCCGCCTCCTCCTCCGCGACCACAAGCCCAAACACAGTTTGGCGGCGCAACTCCTTCTCAGTTCGGCGGCACAGGACCCGCATCGCCGGCAGTGCAAACGATGCACAACCAACCAGGACGCCCTCCGCGTCCGATGTCCGTCTCTACGACCGCCAGCTTTGCGTCCAGTCCGAGCACTCCTCCAGCCGCTATAGTTGCGGCGCCGACGCCAGTTCATGCCGTTCATCCACCTCCCCCAAACCCGACCGCGTCACCTGCGCCTTCGACCATTTCCGCACATTCCATGTCGTCTTTGCCGACACATATGCCTTCGTCATCGTCAGGAGGAACAGGACCGAGTGTTATGCAGTTGGCAGCAAACACATCCATGCCACCGTCCAACGCGTTTTCTTCAGTTGTGTCGCAAGCAGGGACTCCATTCAGCCAAAATACGAGTGCTACGGCAAATGACGCGCCTCCACCCGCGTATGCTCCTCTTGTAGGGGTACCGCCTTCTTCAGGGTCGAATCCGAGTTCCATGCCCTCGACACCTCCCGTCGCGATGTTCCCGTCCGCGATTACTCAGCCCGTTCCTCAACAAACAACTGGAACTTTTGGATCACCCAATTATGTCCCGCCGTCCCATTCATCGCCACCCGCGCCGCCCGGAGAACTAGTGAACTCATCAACAACGTCTTCGACTCCTACATCGTCGCTTTCGTCGACGAACCTCGCCTCTGTGGACAGTATTGTATCGCAACAACCGGGCTTGCCGATAACGTCACCTGCTCCCGGCCCTAGCGGTCTATCCCAGGTATTAGCATCGCCGTCGCCGTCACTTTCAATGGGCGGTCTTCCTGCTACGCCGGCTGTGGACTTCGCGAGTACTAGCAACGCCGCCCCCTTGCTTTCGCAGGGTGGCGTTTCTGCCGCGACAACATCGCCATCAGGACCACGTCCGACATGGACCATTGCTTCGACATGCTTCGCAAACGCCCTTACCCCGAGCGGCGCGATCAACCAGTCCGCGACGCCGTCGCCACCACCCGCTAAACCAAACTCGGACACGTTCTCAAACGCGTCAAATACGCAAATGCTCTCTTCCGGAGGCACTACTCCTGCGGCGTTTCCCCAACAGACGCAAATGGAGTATTCGTTGGCTTCCACGGCGTCCGGCGGAACGGGGCCAACATTACTTTCAGATACCCTGTCTGGAGGAACAATCCCGTCGACCTCCGGGGGAACGATTCCGACAACCTCTGGCGGGACCATCCCGACGACGTCAGGCGGAACTGTTCCAATGACATTGCCGGGAGAAGCGGCACCGCGTCCCCAAATTTATCACTCAAATTCATCTCCTCTACCTCAACAGGGCCCGCATCCGACCACGCATCACGCATATACCATGCCGCCGCCTCCGCCGCAACATCCATCGGCATCGGGCCCACGTCCACCTGCACAGACGCAAGTGCCCTCGTCACCTCAGTCACCGTTGAACTTGCCCAAGATCGACTGGAAGTCGGGACTCTCGTTGGGGTTAAAAGCGGCGTCGGGTTTGAACAAGTTGGCAAACATGTTTGACCCGCAGCCGCAGCAACCGGATGCGACTGGCGCGATCCTTAATATTGCGTCCGCAGCGTTGGATAATCACCAGAACCAGCACCAGAACCCGCAGCAAAGCCAACAGCTTCAGCAACTCCAGCAACTCGCACAACTCCAACAGCAGCTTGCGCAACAGCAGCAGACGCAACAGACCCAAGATGTACAGTTACAGCTTCAACAACTGCAGCAACTCCAGTTGCTTCAGCAACAACTTCAAGCGCAGCAGAACCAGAACAACGCATTTGACACTAATGCGCTCTACAATCTCGCTGCACTCTCCAACCTCGCATCCGGCGTCGGCGGCAACAACGACCAAGTATTCTTGCAGGAGACAGAGACGATAAATATTTTCGATAACGGGAATGGTGGGACCACGGTCGTCGACACGACCTCGTGGCAAATGACCGAGTGCTGGTATGTGCTGCGTTCCTGTCTGTCTTTGGTCGTTGATCTGAGTTCTAGAACGAGATTTTTCTTAATCCGCGGGACCGCGTCAGTTGCGATGGTTCGGGCTACGTTCGCCTGAGATGTTTGCAAGATGTTTGATTCTTTTGGGTTGGTCTATCGTAACCCAGCATCAAGAGATATGTTGTTGGGCAGTTGCCTCCGGGTTTTGGGGATCTGTGCGTTCCGCCAGTGTTTCCCCTCTGAAGAATGAATGGACATATCAAGCGCGATGTCTCTGCGCTGAATTCAGAATAGCCTTCCCCGCCTGTCGACGGTTTTCCGTTTATTTCAATGATGGTCTCTGGTGCGCGACGATAACGACGACGACCGGCTACGGCTGTCACTCGTTTGTTCGTTGCATCAGGATCCCGTCAAACTTGTTCTCAAGTGTTATCGTCTTCAAAAGGGCATCCGCATCCGCGTGATGGCATTTCCTTTTCTTCCCTCCCCTCCCCTCCGCCCGACCTTTCCCTGTCAGAAGAACCACGCCTGGGTGCGTCTTGCGCCTTCCTCCCCTTGGTTCCCTGCTAACAATCATTTTACCCGCAGAACCTCGCGACTCTTCTTGACTTCACTAAACCCGACCTTCGTATTCTTTATCTTACAACAACTCTTAAGCTTCGAAATGTCCTTCACAAACACTATTCCTCCCTCTCCGACATCATCTGCATCGTCTGGCTCATCTAGTCCTCGTACTCCGGACTCGTCGTCTCCCTCTGTGCCGTACCCGTCGCGCCTCGCCCTGCCCATGTTACCCGACCTTGAGGGACGCACAGCACTCGAAACTTACGACGAAGGCAGCGCCGGCAGCGTTAAGCGCACGCTCAAGATGAAACAAAGGATTAGCACCGCCGAGCGTCGCGCCTCCCATAACGCTGTTGAACGGCAGCGCCGGGAGGCTCTCAATGAGCGATTCCTCGTACGTCTCACGGTTGTTCTTACATGGAATTGCGTTGACTTCTATCCTAGGAACTTGCTGCCGTCTTGCCCAACCTACGAAACATCCGACGACCTTCCAAGTCGTCCATTGTGCACTCTTCTATCGCGTTCATTAGCGCGTCGCGTCGCCATCGCATTATTGCTGCTCAAGAGCTTCGTTCCCTTGCGGAGGAATGCCAGCAGCTACGCGCCGAGGCCAATCAATGGCGCGCGCGTGCCGGGGTTATGCGTCTGGATACCCCCTCGCGCGGAGAATCGTTCTCGATGGTCTTGCGGGAAGAGCTGCACTATGACGTTGGGGAGGCTTACGACGACGAGGATGCAGAGGACTACGGCGCTGCTGGGATCGCTTATCGGGACGAGATGGTGCGGATGCAGCTGCAGCAACAGGCGGCTGCACACGCCCAGTCTCACTTTGCGCACAATTTGCCGCAAACGCCGCCAGTGCACCAAGCAACGGCACACGCGCGCTCCGTCCCGGCGTCGCGGTCTCCCATAATTGCATCCCCGACATTGTACGACAATTACGACCAGTTGCAATTCCAGCAGCTCATGATGCAACAAGCGGCCGACGACAAAATGTGGGCCTACGCGCCGCAGATGATGCACGCTCAGGCGGCACTTGAAGCCCACCAGATTCTCGCGCAGGAACGGAGTGTCGCGGCGGGTGGATGGTAATTTCCTGGGCGTGGTTCATTCGGATTTGGGACTTTTTTTTCTACATTGTCGCTCACTAGCAACTTCCCGCTACCTTACGCCAAACTAAATAATTGGACACTCTCACTTGTATCAAGCACCTACTTACGCTCGTATAATTCGTATTCTCATCCTAATACACAAGCACTGAACTGGATGCTCGGTCTGGCGTAGCACCGATATTATGGACTTGGTTCTGGGTGTGATCATGCCCTATTGTCTTGTTTCCAATGACCGCCACTATGCGTCCAGTTCCCGTCGACGCGTTCCCCACAATCACTTCGACAACACAGGCAGAGACAGAAAGGGTCCTCTTTGAGCATCGTCCAGCCGAGTGCCAGCCTCCGATGCTCGACAAGAAGGCGCACATGAACTTCCTCGTCCGCGACCTCGTTCAGGGCTTCCCGGCAAGATACACAAGTCAAGATGCGAGCCAGCCGTGGCTCATCTTCTGGACTCTTCAATCATTCAGTATTCTCCAAGTCGGCTTAGATCCTGGCAACAAGCAGCGGTAGGTGTGGCGGATAATGCAACATCGGCGACGGATAACAGTATACAGAGCCATCGATATGCTCATGGCGTGCCAACATCCTGGGGGAGGCTTTGGCGGAGGTCCAAAGCAGGCAGCGCATCTGTTGCCCACTTACGCCGCAGTGTGCGCACTGGCAATTGTTGGACGAGCTGGGGACGGCGGCGGATGGGACCAGATTGACCGGTACGACATCTAATCCCTGGACAACTTGCATTCTCATCGCGCGTAGGACAAAGATGTACGAGTTCTTTATGTCGCTCAAACAACCGGACGGGTCTTTCTTCGTCTCGAAACACTCCGAAGTCGATGTTCGGTGAAGTTACTGTTATCTGCTAACCCCGCTTGAGTGCTCATGGTCTATTCATAGAGGCATTTACTGTTTACTCGTCGTCGCAACCCTTTTAGATATTATCACTCCGGAGCTCGTCGAGGGCACTGCGGCGTTCATCGCGTCTTGCCAGACGTATGAGGGCGGCTTCTCATCTGCCTCTCAACCATATTACTCGCCGAATGCTAATGGACCCTCATCCCTTCTCGGATCTCCGCGTCCTCCGCTGGGCGAAGCCCATGGCGGTTACACGTTCTGTGCGCTTGCTGCTTGGGTGATGCTGCAGCCCTTCCTTCCCTCAACGTCACAGACGAATCCGAGCATAGATACCAAGGCGCTTGTGCGCTGGCTGGTACAGATGCAGGGAATTCCTGTGGAACTTGGAGGGTTTAAGGGACGGACAAACAAACTTGTGGATGGGTGCTATTCCTGGTGGGTTGGGGGTGCTTTCGGGCTGTTAGAATCGATTGGAATCAACCCCGCTGCGCTGGCCTCACAAGAAGCACCTACCCCATCGGAAGGCGATTGGGACGACATCGACGGTTTGGCGGTGCCCTTCGATGTTTCCGAATCTGAACAAAAAGACAGATTCTTTGTACAATCGCAAGGCTCTCCAGGAGTACATCTTATGTGCCGGACAGCATCCTGCTGGTGGATTGCGAGATAAGCCACCAAAGTGCACCACCAATCCTTCATTCATCTCGGGGTTAATCCTTTTTCTAGAGGGGCTGACACGTACCACACTCTATACTGTCTTTCCGGCCTATCCTCTGCGCAACACAAGGTGGCGCCTTCCGTCGGAGAAGCAAAAGGAGCTAGAGTCGGTATGGTCGGGCGATAACAACGACGACGGGCTTCGGCGGCGGGTATTCGCGCAATCTCTCTGCTTCATGCAGGAAGAGGGCACAGAGAAACTTGTTGGCGGAAGCGAAAATCGAGTCGTAAGTTACCAAGTTTCTGGCGACAGATAGGCTCACTATTTTCCCAGAACGCTACGCATCCAATCTTCAACTTGACCGTTACACATACGGACGGAATTATGGCGCACTTTTATAAGCAACCCATTCCGGAGAGGAATGGTGGACGGAAGGCTGCATAATGTAATAGTAGCTTTTTTATCTGTCGTGCTCCGGTTGTTTGGGCGCGTCGGGGAACACTGCTGTAGAACCCCAGTTCCAGAGCCGCGTTCGGCTGATCTCGTCAATACACCTCGCCTCTCTCACTCATGGGCCAGAGCGCCTCTCGCCGCCACCGCCCAGTCGAACCACCTCCACCACAAGAGGACCAGCCCTCCCGACCTGCTCGGCCCCGGACACTCAGAAACAGCCTACTCAGCTTTGTGAGCAGTAGCGCCAGCGACGGAACAAGCTCGAGGCGCGCGTCTCGTCGTTGGTCTCGAGCGCCGCAACCCAAACCCGACCCGGTAGTACCCATAGTATCGCAGGAGCCGCAAGAGGAGGATGCGGTACCCCCGGAGGATGGGCACGAGGAGGAGCATGTACAGGTTGAGGAACCAACAGAGCCAGATCTGCCGCCTGAGCGCCCCAGAACGCCGGTAACGACTACAGTGACGCCTCCGCCCGACCCACCGCCGATACGGGGACCGCCCGCTGGTACTCTCGTACTGGTCCAGGGCATCGTCCACACAACCGATACGCGTCCTCCAGACCCCACACAGGCAACACCGGCCGCAGCAATGTCTAGTAGCAGTATCGACGTTCTTGGGACTTTACTTACGTGCGTCGTTGCCCGGTTCCTCTACATCGTGCTCACATTTTTGACTCTAGCGTTGCGGCTCAAGCGACGGCAGCGTCATTGCTCAGTGGTTCGGGTTCTCCATCCAATCCCGCATTACCTGCCGGCTCTCCAAACGGAACCACGCAGTTGCCGAGGCGAAACCCTTGGAGTGCCCTACGCGAACGGCTCGGTCCAGGAACACTCCCTGCGTTGCCTGCCCCCACACCAGCGCTGCCATTGCCAGCGCCAGCCAATCCCGATGCACCACCACTTGATGAGCGCTCGAGTATGTTGGCGGAAATGGCTAGGGCGTTTAATGTCGGTTTGGGGCTCAGTCCTCCCTCACCGTCTTCCAGCAACACCCCCAACTCAACGGCGACTCCTGCACCGGAGGTTGCGACTCCCGTCCAAATCCCAGAGCAGGGGACATTCGAGCGTTTCCTCGTCGACCTGCAAGCGGATTTACGCGTTACCTTGGGGCCGAGAAGAAGCTTGGATGGTGCACCAAGCGAACGTGAGCCATCAGGCGAGACGCATCCCAGCTTGGACTCAACTGCGGCAATGGTTAATCCAACGCCGGAGCAGGAGGAAACGACTTCTGTCTCACCTTATGACGCAACACCTATCCTCTCTCAGTCAGAGGGACCGGTAGTTACGCCCTCAACACCCATAACAACTTCCTCCGCCTCTGAACCCCTTCCAACCGATGCACCATCCGTACCGTCGGACGCAGCCCCGGAATCCCCTCCTTCTCGCGGGCAGAGTGCCGTCAACTGGTGGCGATTGTACCAGTTCCCTGCGATTACTGTAACGCGATCTGCCGAGACTGGTCCAACGCCAATACCGAGCGACTCTCCGGGCGCAGGGGAACCGAATTCAGTATCATCCTCGCAGTATGCGCATTCGGCCGGTCCCGAAGCTGAAGAACCCGTCCATCCGAGTCTTCCAGACTCGTCTACCACAGAGATGCCCTCTCCCGTAACGGCAACTCCTACGCAACCGACAAGAGCCGCGACGATGCCTCCCCGCACCGTCGTGCCTGTAATTGTCGTCGGTCTCCAAAGCGTCCCAGCCAATGTTGCTGTCTTCCCCGGTCCCCCACCTCCCCATATGGGTCCCGAAGCTGCCGGACAAGGCCATGATATACGTGGAGTTATCCCGATGTCCGCGGCAAGTCCTACAACAGGCGGTATTGCTCATGTTCCGACGCAGGCCGAAGAAATAGTTCCGCCTTCCTCTGCGGAGCTGCCAACGGACCTCTCGCCCCAAATCACGGAATCCGAGGCCGGCGAGCTCGCCCGATCGACGTCGGGTCTCGCTGGACGTACCATGGAGGGAACCAGAAGACGAAGAAGCTGGTGGCGCCCACGGATGCGACCGCTAAGTAGTCCGGCTGCGGTTTCTGGTCTTCAAGCGGCTCCGACCGTAGAAACTCCTACTCCCGCCTCAGGTATTGAGGACGGGTCGGATGTTATCGTCGAGGATCTTGTTGCAGCTTACGAGCGTCGGCGTGGGCTGCCGGTTAGTTCTGAGGCCGAGAATCCCGACGACGAAGCAGCTGTTGCTTCGAGGCGACATTCTACTCCCATTGCCGCTTCCGAAGCAATCGCGTCCCCAATCGATACTCCTGCGCCTCCACCACCGCCCGCAGAATCCCACATCGCCAGACTCGTCGCGAACCTTCCTAATCTATGTAATCGGAGGTTTGTCTCTTCCAGAGGTATTGGATCGTTGATTGTTGTTGACAAACGGCAGGTTATTATCCGCCTGAGCATGGAATTCTGACGAGCGGTGGAACCCCAGAGGCTTTCGAGGCGTTGTTGTACGTGTCTTTCTCTCCAGGCTCAATCGACGGCCATTTGACCGGCGCCACCAGGGAGGTGAACGATATTCTGGGACACATACGCCCGCCAACTGCGTCCAAGGCTGAAATTGCGCGTGCCGGATTAGCGGTTGTGAAGCGGGATGAGCTCGCGGGCATGAGCGTTACCGCCAGCTGCACGGAGAAGGTCAGCTACCGTTCATGTGTCCGTTTTCCAACAGCTTAATTGGAACAGTGCCTGATCTGCCTCGATGACTATACGAAAACAGACCCCATCCGCGTGCTGGGATGTCGTCACGCCTTCCACCAGGGCTGCGTCGATACCTGGTTAGAAACTGGTCGGAATAACTGCCCCGCATGTCGCACACGCCGGCGTTCCAACCGACGGACGGGCTGGGTTAGCCGTTCCCATAACCTCGACACAACCGCAGCCGCAAACTTGATCACGATGTTTTGAAACTTGAACAAGCAGTCTTGCAACGGATAATCCTTGCCACTCGTTTATGCTATTGTATCCCTCTCCAACTGCCTCTTACCAATGCCAACCTGACTGCATGCATGCCACATATCTATTGTACTTGACGAGCTTTGATGTTTTGTATCTATGGATTTGAGAACAAAGAAACAGTAGACGCCTATATGACCGGCTTCGCGAACGCGGGGTTGGCTGCTATTTTGTCCAGACGTGCTTGTGTCAGCTCCAAGCACTCGGGCAAGCCGGTATCAGCCCAGGATCCTCCTTGAATCAGGGTCGCAAGTCCAGCGGCGCAGGTCATAATGCTGGCAGCAAGCGCCTGGTCAATAAATATAGCGCCATTCAAGCAGGGACGTACTGCGCCATGCCGTGGCCGTGGTAGCCGGCAGACATCCACTGACCGGGACGGTCGGGAATGGCGCCGGTGAAGGGAAGGCCGTCCCCGCTCTACAATGCTCAGTCTAAACCAGACCACAAATCGAACAAAGGAGCCGCACCAATCCAATGATTCCGCTCCATGCATACACCGGGCCCACCCCCGGCGAGTCAATGTCCTCATCCCAGCCCTCTAAAGACGCAGTGGCCAGATCTCGCACCGCGGCGGTGACGGGCTCAAAGTTGTTCAGACTATCGTCGTACAACCGTCTGCCGGTCTTGTCTTCGTCCAGATACTCTTTCAGCTTTGGCTGGTTTGGGTTGCTGCCGCCAAAGAGAACGGCGCCGTCACCGACTGCGCGCGGGTTGATGCTAAAGAGGCCGGTGGGCGCGAGGACGCCGTAGGAGTTCTGCAGCGCTCTGGTGCCGGAGAATGCGCGCGGCGGAACGACCTTGTTGCACATGTGCGCTGTGGGCTGGATGAAGGACGCGAACTGGGGAAAGACCGAGGACGTGTACGCGTTGGTGGCGTAAACGACTGTCGGGGTGCCGATGCTTCCGCGCGCGGTGTTGACATCCCAATGGCCCGCAGCCGCGTTGGACGGCGTCACGGACGATGCAGGCGTCCAAGTCTGGAGGTTGAAATTGCCAGTCTCGAGGCAGAGCTTGGTGATGTGGGCGACGAGTTTCCAGGGATAGAGAGTAGAAGCTTTCCATGCCCAGGCTGCTTTCGCGCCCTTGAGGCGTGATACCTTCTCCGCCTGGACGGGATCGGAGATGTACTTGACGTGGTCGACGTTGCCGCCATATGCTTTGTACTCGTCAAAGACGGCTTTGGCCTTTTCCGCTACCTCATCGGCCATGGCAACGTCGAGCTAGCGGCATGAGAAAGACGCGTTGAACGGACAAAGAACGCGTAAGTACTGTATCGCCGATCCACAGATCACAGTCGACCTTTTCCTTTTGAACGAACGCGACGAGCTTCTCCCAGGTCTCCTGTTCGTGTTCAAGCAACTAAGTTCTTGAGTGCTATTGTCAATATGCGCCGATGAGCACACCTTTTTGGCTTGCGCCTCCCCAAAGGCGGTGGAGTATTTGCGAAATCCGCGCCACTAATATGCTGGTGAGGATCAGACAAACCCAGGCGATATGACACGGACCTGGTCGGGCTTGCAGTGACCTGCGTTCCTGCCCGTTGCGCCAGAGCACAACTCGCGCGCTTCGAGAATGACGACGGTTTTGGGTGCGTTCGGACGCGTTAAGAGCTCGTAGGCGGTCAGCGTCCCAGTGAGCTAGGACTGTGAGTATTGGGGTTGTTTCTGTAGACAAGACGTACGCCAGATCCAATAATAACAACATCCGCGGATGCGGGCAGGTCGTCGGTTGTGCGATGGTTGAGAAGGGGATTGTTGCGGACGTTCTGAAGCCACAAGGAGAGGGACATGCCCTTGGGAATTGGGAAAGCCTTGCCGCCTTCAACAGTAACGCCGGCCATGGTCGTGGACTGAGAGGAACCCATCGCGGGCCACCATCTACTCACCGCGTCTTATCTGCGACTATTTCCAACTGATCGCCCTGGCCAGTAGGCCAAAGCACGCAGACAGGCTGGTGGTCTACGACCACCGAGAGCTACAACAGTCTAAGTTATTAGTACATGCAAATAAAGATAATATATCCTAGTAGTCCAGCTGGACAACTTCATCCAGCGGCAGCGGACATTGTGGGACATAGTCCGGACATCCTCCCGACCACTCGTGCGCCAACGCGGCCTTCGCAGACGCCGCGTTCCGCGTCCAGACATTGCCCGTAACACTTGTCACCGCCAAGTTGCACGCTTTTGCAACCTCGGGCTTGACTGTCCCTGCGGCAGATATTTGTTTAAGAATATCAATGCCGCCTGCACTCAAAATCTCTTTCTTAATGGCGCTCCCTCCAACGTCTGCGAGGAGCGCGATCGCGTATGCAATCTCGATGTGCACCTGCGGGCAATCTTCATGCCCTGCAGTTCGGAGCGCCGCAAGAAGCGAGTCGACAACGCCGGCCTCGACAAGCGACTTCCTAACTCCTCCGCCCCATTCCGCGCATGAAAAGCGCTGGACGGCGAACGCCAGCGCTCCGAGCGGTTCGAGGTCATCGGGTGCCAACACACTCGGTAATCGCGCCAACCCTCTGGCAATACCGGCGTCGAGAAGTGACCTCGCCATATCGCCACTGTTGGGTCGCATCAAACATCCGACGGCGCGAGCTGCGTATTGTAAAACCAGTCCGTCGGTTCCCGTGAGCAGAATATGGGATAGAGTTTCGATAGCCCCGCCTCGTGCAAGGTTCTTCGCTATCTTGATTGACCGTGAAAGACGAGCGACGGCGTAGAGGATGGCACTGTAGTCCTCCGTGCCAGTATCGAGCGAAGATTTAACGCGTCGTAGATGTTCGCAGAGAGCGGTGACCATTCCTCCCTCTGTGAGCGTGTCCGCAATGGCGTCGTTCCGAACAACACCACCGATGCACCATGCCGCGATTCTGGACGTGAGCGGTCCGCCACGGAGACCTTTAGAGACCAGTATCGGAGCCAGATTCTGTTTGAGCAATCCGCTTGCGACTTCGGGGCTACGAGCCAGGCGAGCGATACACCATGTCGCGAGAGCGGCAACTTCATCCGAGGTCGCCGAGTCCAGAATCTCGATCAGAGTCTTGCCCGTGTTTGTACGGAATATGGTGTTGGCCGTTATGGGGTCGTATCTGGCACCATGTTAGACAATGTCAGGGAAAAGATTGACTTGCGAACGTTAGCAAGCCGAGGGGGCAAGCAATACCGACTCGATCCCAACACCGTCTGCTGCGCGCATCTTAAGCAGCGAAATCAAGGTCGGTATCAGCCCCGCAGTAACCAGTTTCTGCACATCCTTCTCGGATCTGAGTGCAACAACATGGACCTTTCCGAGCAACTCATCAATCGCGCCGTTTTTCCTCCCACTTTGCATCTCTGCGAGAAGCGCCCCGGCGAGAAGGTTGGCGTTGAGAGCTGCCGCATTTGTTAACGCTGAAACGAGATGGAGAGAGTGGAGAAGCGCACTAGTTCCGCCAACTGTACTTGGTTGGCTACGCACGGACTCTGCATACGCGGGATACCTCGGTTCTGATCCGCCGCCATACTCCGAGTGCGGGTAGAGGCTCTGGCGGCGGTCATTCTGGATTTTGGAGTATCCAGACACGGAAGCGCGTACAGATGGAGCAGACCGCAGTTGCTCCGGCATGTTGTAAGGGTTGAATTGTGGCTCTTCGCCGATTGAGTGGATTGTACCTAGACGTTCAGGCAGAGGACGCGAGGGACCGGAACCGCCGGACGCCGAAGCAGAGGAGCGATGTGAGCGGGATGACGCGCCTAGACCGCGAAATAGTTTAGAAATATGGAGTTGGTCCCGGAGCAGAGATTGTACCGGATGAGGACGTTCGAACTGACGCTGACGGGGTTAAGCGACGTTCGGGAGTCCAGGATGGCGTATTCGGGGTCTCCGGCGGCGTCAAAGACAGCGTGCTAGCAAACATCGGGCTCAAGCGGTCGACCTCTTGACCTTCGCCTCCATTTGATGCTTCGTCTTGGTGCGTGTATGCGGGGAGTGGGGGCCGGGGAGGAGCTGGTGGAATAGCGGTCGTTTGCGATTGCGGCGACGACAAGGGTGTCGAGATGTTCATCGGCACATAGGGGGCATTCATTAAGGCGCGCTTTCGCGCTCCAGGACTATCCGGAGCCGGCGATGGGGTTGAAGGTGCCGAGGGTCCGGCGTCGGAGAAGTTCAGGACGTGGGCGGATGAAGAGGCTACCTCGTACGAGGGAGGCGCTGGTCCCGCGCCAAGGACGGATTCAACATAGGCTTCATTTGAATCTGGGGAGGGTAAGCTCGAATGCCCGCCAGTGACTCCTCTCGGCGGAGACAAGATCGGGGTCGGCTCGGTTGGGCGGACCACTGGCGAGAATGGTCAACATTAGAGACGAACATTGTGAAACAGTACCTGCGACTTGAGGTATGGACAACGGCGCGATGCGAGCGCTAGTTCGTAGAAGCTGGCTTATGATATCGAATGTAGGCCGTAAACGGGACACTTTGGACCAGCATTCTTCTAAGACGCCCCATACGTGGTCCGTCAAACCGAAATCTTGCTCATCTGGTCGGTCTGGTCGCATGTCCTGTTGGACAACGAGTCGGAAGATCTGCTTCTCCGAAAGTATGCCCCAGGGCGGAGTGCCAGAGAATATCTCGAGAGCGCACATGGCGAACGCGAACACATCGGAAGGGCGCGAGACAGTCTGTGTGGTTGTGAGGGAAGCAACATGGCGGTGGACTCACAAACCCCCTTCCATCCTTCAGGGCTCAGATACCGATGGCCCGGGCTCCCAGAATTGCTCTGGACCTCTATCATCCCATAATCGGCGACGGACGCGGTGTTGTCCGGGTTGATGAGGATGTTGTTTGGCTTCAAGCTGCCATGCACAATGTCCCGCTTTCAAAGAGTAATTTTAGACGCGCATGGGTATACAAATCACGCACGGAATGCAAGTAGTTCATGCCGACTACGACATCGAAGACCTCGATTGCCAGAAAGTGTCAACGGGGGTAGCGCGCAGAAGAGGTACTGGCGCACCAGTTTTGTGCGATCCACATCGGGGTTTTGCTTGAGATAGCCCATGATATTCCCGTTAGACTGGTGTGGCGTTACGAGGAACAGCGGGTCCGCGTTCGAGGGCGATATGCCGAATACTTGGAGAACATTTGCGTGGCGACAGCTTGTCCACAGTTCCCCGCGTTCCTCCAGAACCTAGTCTGCGCTGTAAGCAAGCAGTACGGATGCGTTTGCGGATTGCGCACACTGGCTTCTGCGCCTGCAGAGATGCCTTGACCACGACAGTGGAGCCTTTCCACTTTCCAAACACGATGCGTCCACTGCGATGGGCATTGTCAGGGAGGACGAGGTCGGGGTCGTCGGGAAATGATCCAAGGGGGCCGTGTTCGGCGGACATTATGGGCGGACGCAAGGGAGTGGATTGGGAATATGTGTGGGGCAGATGCCGAAATGCCGCGCCGCCCGGTTTGGGTTGGGTTCCTAGGTTCGCGCCGCTTGTCAACTGACCCCAAGCGCCCATGAATATAGTCTGCACTGCTCCGCGTCCTGTTACCTCCATCCACAATGTCCGCCCCTTCTCTAGCCCGCCCCGGAGCCGTATCGCCAGTACTCTCTACTCGCAGGAAGAACAGCAGCAGCCCTATAGTCCATACACTGGCACCATTCAAGAAGAAGAAAACTTGGACACTAAGCCGACCCAGACTGTCCCCCCTCCTCGAGCATCGCGTTCTCTCAACTTCTATCGCTCCATCTCCTGGATTCTGGGCTTTCACGAGCGGTGGTCCCTGCTGAACTGTTCGTTCGTCGAATTCATCCTTGCGTTCTTGACGCGCCTTGGGCTTGATATGGGGTGGGGCCATGGTCGGCTTCTCACTCGCGCGCAGTGTAACCATGAATCCGTCGAAGCTACCCGGATTGCTCGTCCCAGGTGAACGCGTCGCTGTTTCATTCCTCGAATGCTCACTGTTTCTTTACTTGTAGGCGAATGGTTCTGGTTTAAAGCGCCACTTTATAAGGTTAACCTGCTCATTCATATCTACCTCACGATCCGTAAGTCTGCTGTTGTTTCCGCAGAACTTACAATCTGACTGTGTCCAGTTGGGGGAATTGGAGCGATCTTTCAGTTTTTTCCCGGCAATTCGTAGGGCAAGTCTCGGAGCGCCTTGTAGTTCCTGTTCTGATACCGTCGCGCTTCTCAGCGGTACATCGCGCTGCACCGTCTTAACGGTACGCGAACAGACTTCTCCACCTTCTTCACATTGATTGAAACACTATAGGCTACGGGGTGCTCTTCTGCCTCATCGTCGGGAATATATGCGGCTCCATCGTCGGTCGACGCTCCTTTGGGGGTGAATTAAACGTCCAGTCTGCCTATGTACATATCTCTTTCCGCGTAATCACCATGATTAACCACCTCTTAAGTACATCTTGGGTATCATGGTCGTCTATTCTGGTCTCCTGGGGATCTACAACGTAAAACGAGACACTCGTCGGCACCGAAAGTGGATGCTCCGTTAGTCTTTGCTCGCCTGTCGACGGTCTCGGTGGCTAACAGCCTTAAAAGGAATGGTGGTTTACTTTTCCGTGGTCGTAACTGCGCGGCTTATCATGCTCGCCTCCGCCGCCATTATTACGGACCTCAAGACCTATTTTTCAGTCAGTCATGAGCATGTGGCGCGCCACCGTCCCGCTGATAAGATTTTGATAGATTTGGCGGTGCGACGAGGTTCTGAACCTTCTGACCGACGCAGAAGCGCTCCAACGCCTATACCCGCAATGTCTCGCGGACGGGGTAAACACTGCTCAGGTGTGGGTTGCGGTTCATGCCTCAAACAATGAAGGACCGTTGGGTGAGGCGTCGGCACTGCGGGCCGTGACTGGTGGGTGCTTCATCTGCCACTTGGCGTTGCAACCAACGATGAATATGAAGGGATGGCCCTCTGGATAGCGACACTAATGCACATGGCCGGCGTTGAGTTCTATGTGCGTTTCTTTTGTTTACTTGGGGAGACTTGATTCAACGTGCACAGATTATCATGACTGAACATGCAAACCAAGTCCGTCTGGGCTTTGCGCTCGAGCCTCTGGATCTTACGGAGGATAACAACAAATCGTCTTCTTACTGAGTATCTACATAATATCTGAACTTGTTTAAACCAAAAACTACTTGCTACGCGGCCACGTGATGTGACCAACCATTTCGAACCTTTTCCAGCGCGATGACGGTCCCTGCACTTCTCGACTTAACCTCAATTCTAGTCGTCCAGCAAGAGTCTGCCAAAGTCATCTTGGACGGCAGAAATAGGAGGAAACCCTCTGTATTTGCTGTCGAGGTCCACAGCGATGCATTTGCGGATGGCAAGCGCAAGTGCTTCCTCAAGACGGTGGGTGCTCAATATTTCTTGGTATTCATTCACCCAGATTGCCCCGAGTTTACCTCAGACCCCGCGAATACGCTCAATTTCAACAACGAATGCAAGGTCAACCATGCACTAAATGTGCATGCCGCGGAGACCCTTTTGGGTGACAGAGACGGACCGCAACCGGCGAGTCCACTTGAATCTCAAATGCGGCTCGAGTCGTTAGGCTTGCCGTTCCCGCTCTGCTACGGCTACCTCACCGTCCCCGACCCATTCTTCCAGCCGCCCAGAACAGCGCCGAAAGCGAAGAGAAAGGTCGCGTCGCCTCCGATGGTTCACGCCCTTCTTTTCCAGCTATACGAGGATATTCGTCTGCTCGATAAGGAGGATCTGGACGACGCGGGCACCATGGAGGATAAACTCTTCCGAGCTTTGGGTGTTATCCATGCGGCAGGGGTTTATCACCGGGATCTCGAGGATCGTGCAGCCTGGCCCGAGGCCAAGTTTCACAATATCTACCTCACGGATGCCGGAGAGATTGTTGTGCTCGATTTTGACCACGCGCAGATTATGCGAACATCGAAGGAATTAGGACGTTTGGTGGAGGAGGCAGAGCAGATACGGGAGCTGGTGAAGACCGCAAAGGAGCAACGAGGACGAGAGCGCGGTTGGGGATTGAGCAAAGAGGTCCGGAGGCTGGTGTAGTCACATACGGTCACGCACAGCCACCCTATTGTTTGTTCTCACACATCGAAGCGTCCATGGATCGCGACGACGACTGGGACGACGACGACGACCTCGGCATCCCTTCAGCAGAAGACGCGCTCGATGAGCCCTCCTCCGACCTCCGAACACCACCCTCAGTCGTCTATCATAACCTCGTTGACTCCGGTCAGTCAAGGGCCAAAAAGCTCCGCCGCGAGCCCAGTGCATTTATAGACTGCCATCGGTGCGCCTTACTCGCCGTCCCGGCCGTCGTTGACGCGTCTAAAGCGTGTTGACAAAGGGTTGGCGGCTTGTTACGCGTGTTGCCTCTCTTTGACCCGCTACAGTCTTCGGGCATTCCGACTACAAAGGAAAGCAACGGGAGATTGTAGAAGCGGCAGTACGTGGTGCGTGCCTATGTCTTGTCGCATTGTAAAGCTGACTCGGTTCTGTAGGCGCCGACGTGTTCGTTCTCGCTCCGACGGGCATGGGGAAAAGCATTTGCTTCCAGGTTCCTGCTGTCGCAGAACAGAGCGGAATCACGATTGTAGTTTCACCATTGCTAGGTATGTCGTCGCGCAGCTTTAAAGCCCAGCTAAACACTCAACCTCGCTCAGCCTTGATGAAGAACCGTACGTGCCGAAACTCTTGTTGCCCATTTGGCGGCTAACCCGCACCCAAGAGGTTGCTTCCCTCCGCGAAAAGTCGGTCAACGTCGTCGCCTTCACTTCCGAAACAGGTCAAGAGGAAAAGGCTGCTGTAAACGCGTCCTTGGCCGCTAATTTTGGCGTTGAATCAATTTGCAGATTCTGCGCGACCTGTCTTCAGGGCATCCTGTCAATCGTCTGCTCTACAGTACGCCGCGATTGGTGGAGCGCGTCGTCCTTTGACCGATCCACAGTAACTCCGGAGAAGCTTTGTCGAAAGGAGATGCTCGATATCTTGGAGACCGTTTACGACAATAACGAGCTAAATCGTCTTGTTATCGACGAGGCTCACTGCATCTCGGTCGGTTTGCTGCCTTTTCGTTAATCTGCTCTCACTCGAGTATAGGAATGGGGCCACGACTTTCGTGTCCGTGCCTCACAGTACTGCCGTTTTGCCGCGCCTGCTCAACCTATCCACAGGCGGAATATCGGAGACTCGGCGTATTTCGGGAACGCTTTGAGAAAATTCCAATCATGGCCCTCACGGCGACGGCGACGCCCGCGCGAGTCAACTGTTCTCCTCGCTGCTATCCTTGCTAATTTCTTGCCAGGGTCCAAACAGACATCATCCGCTCACTCCGCATGTCCTCTGACCATCTCGTCAAAGTGCAGCACCCTTTCAACCGCTCGAACCTCTACTATGAAGTACGCTATCTGGGTCCACCAAATCAGGCATCTCTGCAAGCCGATATTCTCAACTTCATTATGACGCTGTACGAACGCCGACAGCGCAAGTCATCGGGCATCATCTACTGTAGAAACCGCGCTACTTGTGATGAAGTGAGCGGATTTTTGCGCGGCAAGGGCATCAATGCGCGGCCGTATCATCGAGGTTTGAAGTAGGCTTGCATTTTTGTCGTGCCACAGCTGTTGAGTGACCGTTAGGTCGGCGCAACTGGATTCAACGTTACGAGAATGGACCCGTGGAGGCGGGGGAGGTCAAGGCGGGTCGGTGGACGTGGTTTGCGCAACTGTCGCATTCGGACTCGGCATAGACAAAGGCGATGTCCGCTACATCATCCACTACGATCTTCCGAAAAGCCTTGAAGGTATTCTTCTCTGTTACTTTTTGTTAGAATTTTGCTCACAAGCGGCAGGGTTCTACCAGGAGACAGGTCGAGCAGGCCGGGATGGTTCTGTGGGTGTTTCCCGCCGTCTTTTTTTGACAACCTAATCATCCGTATCAGGCTGCGAGATGTGTTCTGTACTACTGTAAGTTTCATCTCGTGGCCGCCATTTGGACGTTGACACATTCCAAGCTCGTGAGGATGCGCTTCGGGTCAAGCGTCTCGTCGCCGCGGGACAAACTAAACGGGCCAACCATGCTATACGAGCCGATGCGCCGGAGCCCAGTCAACGGGCGGTAGACAGCTTTAAATCGGCGAGTACTGCGACACACAGAACTGTCTCTGGGATTGAAATGGCTGCTTAGCTCGTCGATTTTGCCGAGAGCACGCAGATTTGCCGGCACATCGTTTGTTTTTCCGTTTCCTTTCCGATTCATACTAACTTTGGCCAGGCTATCTGCCGTTATTTTGGGGAAGCCATCGACGCAAAGGACGACACCATTGCGCTCAAGTATTGCGACAAGATGTGCGATGTAAAGGGTGCCAACATGTTGCTGACTCAATTTATGTTCTCTATCCGCAGATATGCAAACATCCTGACAAGACTAAGGCTGCTGTGAGAAAGCTCAGCTCAGAAGAGTTTGCGGCGACTCAGGTGCCGGTGTTGAACTTGCGAAATGGCGACGACGATGATTGTGGTGAACGAACAAAGCAAAAGGACGCGAATGGGAGCAATTTTGCCAGTCGGTTGTTCGCGAACCGAAATCGCGAAGATTCTGCTGCTCTGAAGCGCGCGAGGACGGACGTTGATAATGCTGCGGCCGCGAGGTTCGGAAAGAAAAGTCGAACGTCGGCGTTGCCAATGACCATGAGAGGGTTGGGTGCGTTCGTGCTTCTCTTTGTTTCTTCATACTGATACGCGCGATGATCAGGTGGGCGCCAGTCTGCATCCTACTCTTCCCTCAAGAAGCCTTTCAAGACACCTTCATTGGCTTTGGCTGGCGCTGGACCGTCGAGACGAGCAGCGAGTCCGGAGGCAGCGCAAGAACCCGAGCCCGAGCCCGAGGTCTGGAATATCAGTGACGACGACTTGGACTCCGTGGTCACTCCAGCGGCCGATGACGAGGCTGCAAATGTAATACCAGTGCACCTCCAGTTCGAGGACGATGACGATGACATTGAGTCCCATAAAGACCGAGAATGCGAGTCGCTCGTATTGTCTCCTTTCTATTGCAACTAAATAACGAGGTGCAGCTTCTCCGATGGACCTGTCCGAGCCGGGAGGTGAGGTCGAGGCAGTCTTTTCCCAGAAAATACCCGTTCGTGTTTTCTCCATCCTTCTCCGTTGATTCACACTTTCGCTCATCTAGCTTTCTATTCGCCAAGAAGAGCAGGAAAACATTCGAAAAGCGCTCTACAAAACTTTTTCGCGCAGCTCCGAGGCAGATTTGGTTGGGATATGGAAATATTTACTAGGAAGGCGGCGCATCGACCCTGGGGATCGGTATACTCCGGCGCGTCTCTTCGCTGGTTTTGCTAATGTGGTACAATAGACCCACGATTATCGACAACGCAGCCAAGTCACTCGAGTTTGCGGCGTTGTCCATGTGTGTGACGGCGGACGGCTATGTGAGGCGAACGACGGGATTCGTCGATGCAGTCAAGTTTCTTGGGAAGAATGTCGGGAGGTGGGATGACGCTGGGGAAGAAGAAGAGTGGGAGGACGCATTGGACGTGTTGGCTGCGATGAAAACTGCTTGTGCATTATAAAGGACACTTTACAGTATCGAAATGTACTAGACAAGGCAGGCAAATTGCTGCGCTGCACCTGTTCCAATGAGGGCTACAACTTTGTCAAGCTCGGCAGGCGTTGGGTTGGAATTTTCAAAGGCCTTGACGGTCTCCTGGATGGCTACGAGCTCCGCGCGGTGTTGTTTGAAGGCATCTGGGGTGGTTGATCTTTGTACCCTTGCGTCTAGAAACGAAGGGATACCATTCATCTGGCGCACGACTGGTAGGGCACGGGTCAACTCTACGAGTAGATCCTATATCCCAACGTGAACGTCCGTTTGAACAGGAGTGAAGAAGCAGACCAACTTTACGTTCTTTCGCGTTCGTTACCGTCTTGACCACCGCAACCTCCTTCTCGAGCTGCTCTAAATCTGCCTCGCATTCGCGCTCAAAATCATCGCAAAATTGCTGCATGCGGGCGCAGTCATCGTGAAGAGTGGTGATGGTTTCATTGAGCGTATTCCAGCCAGCAGGGAGTGCGGAAACGATGTCCTGTTCGTGGGTTGGTAACAGCGGACAAAGAAGCGGCATGGTCTGACTTTGGATTTACGATCGAAAGCGCGGATCCGCGCTGCGACCCCGGACATGACGCGACGGACGGCTTGAAAGCGTCGGGTGTGGCGGTAGATATCGCGGTAGGACGTTTTGAGGGATAGAGCAGGCAGGTTTTCGCCACTGTGCCGTTACAGCAAAGCGGACAACAGAATAAGAAGAACCTACTGTTCAAGGTAGCGTTGTAGAACTACAACGCTCGCTTTGGTCAGAGAAGAGAGGTTGATTTGGACGTATTCCTGCTTAATGCGGCGGACCATGGCGGCAGAAACCAAGTAGCGATGCGGGTGACATTAAGTAAGTAAGCTTGTTTTACAACTCCGAAGCTACACGGCACGCGCCAAACTAGCACCTCAAGGTCGTTCGACGCGTCATGACGCGTCAAAAGAACAGCAGTGGTCGGCGGCATTTTCAACCCTTACATCCACGACAGAGGTAGTATGCCTCCTTGGACTCGGTTCTACTCGCGGCGGGCTTCACGTACCGTACATCTGCAAAGTGCTGCGCGAGCTCGTGGCGCAACGCGGCTAGGAGAGGATGAACGAAATGCTTCATTCTGCAAGCAGAATATTAGGAATGTGTAAAGGCGGGGGAACAATGGCTCGCACAACAAAACGCCTCCAAATTCTCTCCCAGAGCTCTCCGCCGTGCGCAGATGGCGCTTTGCGAACGCGAACACGGACGTGCAGATCGTGAGGCTGGATTCGATGTCGCGAATGTCGTTACCGGTCGAGTTTGCGGCCATGTCGCAAAGAACGACGTCGGCGCGCGGATCCGGGTCATGCAGAGTATGTTGCTTTATGAGGTTCCGGAGAAGCAATTCGGTGTCCGGTGCGAAGAGGTCGCCCTGAATGAACTGCACGCCAGTAATGGGTGCCATGGGCAGGAGGTCGAGCGCAATTACAGGACCGCGGCCGCGATTGAGTGGAGGCGTGGGTGCGGCGTCTGGACTCCACATTTCGTCGGCGTAGGGCGATAGGCTGGACGAGTCCTGCCGCAGGTTTGGTTGCATCGGCCATCCTAGTTTGCGCGCCGCAACTTGACTCCATCCGCCAGGTGAAGCTCCGAGATCGACGACGACTCGAACGTCGGGAGGGGAGAGAAAATTGTATTTTTCGTCGAGCTGGACGAGTTTAAAGGCAGCCCTAGACCTCCATGCCGCGAGAGGACCTCCAGGGGTACGAGAGAGGGATGGGGTATTTCGCTGTTTAATGTAGGGGTCGCGGGCCTGTCTGGCTACCCATTGCTTGGTGGAGGGTTTGGTAGCGTATGAGAGAACGGGTGAAGCGCAGAGCATCCAAGTCACGCTCCGTCTTCCTGCAATGAGCACCCAATTCTCGACCCTAGTTCCACACTACACCCACGTCGACTCCTTCTCCGCCGACGACGACTATGACGACGAGGAAGAGGTCTTCTATGTCACCCTCGATCTCGGCGGCGCCGTCGACTCGGCTCTCATTCCAAGCTCACAATCCTATCGTCTCATCGTGCGCGTTTTCGCGTCCATCCACAAACCAGGCTCACCGAGAACAGGGTCTTGATACACCAACACCGTTTCTGCAGATTTCCGGCGCAGTCTTTCGAGGCAGACACGACGAACTGTTAGGCACGGAGCTGCTGTTCACCGACAAAGGTCCTTCGGCCTGCGTTTGAAGCGCGTCCCTATTCACTCTAAGCACAGAGTCGGCGGACTGGAGTAAACGTACGATTGCACACGTCGCCAATACCGAGCGCCGCATCGCGTTCACGGAGGTCCATCTTAAACCCAAAACACCCATGGCAGCGCCCCACGAGATGCTTCTTCCCGGGCAGGCTGTCTTTGCCATTCAGACAGACCTCGGGGAGCCGCGTCCGGATATTGACCTCGATCGCCTTGTGGGCAAGACGGGACCAACAACAACGAGAAAACGACGCGAAAAGCCGAAGGACGGGGAAGCAGGCCAGGAAGTAAAGAAGGCAAAAGGGAAAGGGAAAGGCCGAGCCAGAGGCTATGGAAGTGGATAGTGGTCAGGACGCAGTCGCAATAGACGAACGCGAGAATTAGTAGATGCCTTTTGGTTCCGGCCATGACCTCTGTGGCGGTCACCCGCGCCCAACCGACCCCGCTGGTCCAGGAAATCGTCAAACAGCTAGGCGGCCACTCTCCAGTGAAGAAACTGCGAGCCAGCAAATTCACTCCAGTAGAGCCGACGCTGCAACTATCCTATACCGCGTCGCGTCGATTAAAGGCGGAACGCGACGAGCGCATGGACATAACCCGCGTATTAACCCCAGTAAAGACGTGTGTCGCAGTATCTACGCCGCAAACTCAAGGCTCAACCTTATAGTGGTTTCGGCGGTTTTACTCGTCCACCAGACCTCATCATCGCACGTCGCTTTGCAGGCGGCGCATACGCCCTCGGCGGGCGCGTTTTGGAGCAGCCTCCGCCGCACGCCTACGAGCCGCACACGTTTTTTCTGCTCCAGACTCGCTACGACGTCCGCTTTCCTCAGGGACGCGTCGAGTCGCCCGAGTACATCTATGGTGTATGTCGCGAGCACGATTTGCTGCAAATCCTCCAAAGATACAATTCGAAGAAAGCGCCTGCCTCGACGCTCCTCACGATGGACAACATCCGATGGCCCTGGGGCAAAAGCAGAAACGAATTCGGTCCGAAATTTTGCACAAGACCATCGCACCTCCTCCAACGACACCCCCAGACGGCCATGACCCCGAATCCGAGACTGTTCCGCGCTCAGAGTATATCACAACGCTCCAAGTCACTCCAGTATGGATTCCTATGCTTACGGTGACCGTCGCGACCCGACCGCTCGCCCTCACTATCTCAAGATTGTGCAATTCCCTCGCGATGGGGACGCCATTCTACGCGGCCATTGACTCGCACGATCGCAAGTGCCGCAAGAGCTTCCCCGCCCGAATTCGGTCGATGCGACTACGGCGCGTTATGGATGTCATTCTAGATCTTGCGGCAGTTCTTAATGGAGCGCGTGGCGGCATACCAGGCATCCGGTGGCACCACGAAGACGAGGGTCGTTGCGTTGACGGGGCTGGGCTTGAGTTTCCAACTCCCGAGGATAAGCGGGCTATTCAGGTCGGCATCGGGTCGTCTCTACCAGAATGGATGAGGCAGGAATGGAGCGAATTATTGGCTGAGAGGACGGAGCGTGAGGTTCCTGGCAAGAATCCATTCATCATGTTCGAGGTTGACGACTTCGGGACCAGGCGACGATGGGGGACGGAGGAAGAGGTGCCTTGGTGCAAAGCGTCTGCCGAGCATATGGCGGTTGACCGGTTGCTACAAGAACCGTGGTACAGGGAAGTGACGGCGCTGAAGAAGGCGGACGCGTTGTTCCTTCGTGCGGCTCAGGCCTTTGCGGAGCCAAGATCGCAACGCAGGAACGCGTTTGACGAGGACGATGAATCGGACCAAGAGGAGGAGGCACTCGAGGACGCAGAAGACGAGGCTCAGTCTAAGCTTCATCTGCAGATGTTCATTCACAACTCGGACAACGCGATGAAGCAAGCGCAGAAGATGGTAGAGACAATCAATCTTTCCGAACTCATGCCAACAGAAGAGCTCGACCTGCCATTCCCGTTTGCCATCGTTTTGATTCCGGAGAATGGCATTGAAGGCGCAACACCGGTTTACGCGCCGCTGGACCCCGAAACGGGTGAGATGGCAGACCTGGGACGATTGGAGGAAATGGGCATCACACGGCGCATTCCGGTGGGGATGGCGCGCAAGTTTGTGAAACGGCGGCAAGAGTTGTGGGCGTTGCGGAAGCGGGATGAGCTGGTGATGATGAAGATTGGTTACTCTAGCAGCGTCCATTATCCGAACCGTCTCTTCCCTGCGACATGAATTTTATAGCGGTATAATCGGGCGAATTACTGTAGCATATACAGAGCGTTACTCTGGAACGCGTTTCGCGCAGATTACTGATCAGGCTTCTAAAAAAATCGTAGCGCACAAGATCGTTTGCCATCTTCGTTCTTCGAAAGACAAAGACTGTTGAGTGGAAAGGACTTCCGGATTTGCGGTTGTTTGATGGTTTCGCGATATAGTTGCACAATGACGCGCCCGTCCGGCTGGTTGGTCTGTAAGTCGGGAAATATAATCCCATACTCGCCTATCGCGTCGGATTGGCCATCCACATCAGGTCCAATGACGAGAACGCGACAGCGGGACTTTGAAATGCAGCGCGGCTGCGAGCCCGGATGGTCTACGATGGTTCGTACGGCAGAGAACCAACGCGGTGCAATGCGCAAGCGCCCCCGTTCGCCGTCGAGAAAAACTTCGACTGGAACTTTGTCGTTGTGGCAAGTAATAGCATAGGGAGGTTCGAAGAATCCCGTTCTGCCCACAGGATTTATGCGTCCAGTGGGGCGAGGGCCGGTCGCAATGTGTTCGACCTTGATATCAAGGCGCTTATGGACTAGCATTGGTTTATAGAGCCACCCAGAATGGTCATTCTCCGTTGTGGGCGCGATTGTCGAAAGTACTAGGAATGGTAGGTTGCGGCGCGGGCGGAAGATACATTGCAAAGTATGCAAGAACATTTATCTGCACACATAAATTGAGCTGATCAAACTGGAACACAATGTAGATTATACCGTTCGGCATAATAAAGGTCGCGGATAGTATGTCTAAAGAACTTGAGTGTACGAAGCAGAATGGGTTCGTCGACTTACCACATTAATCGTAAGAATTCCGCCTGCAGTCACGTCCATACACCCGAAGTTCGAGGCAAGCGAGCGCAGGCCAGCTATCTCCCCAACCGCCCCCGCGAAGGTCCCATGCAGGACTTGGACGGTATCCCCCACGTGAAATCCGCGAGCCACATCGGAGAGCGAAACGTCCACAAACTCGCCAGCACATACCACCGTACAAATCCGGTCTCGAATAATGCGAACTCGGGCCTGACGTCCGCGGCGGGGGCCGTTATTGAAGTAAACGAGGTCCGACGCCTTGAGGTCGCATTCTCCGGCAAGGAAGTGAACTTTTACGTTCTGAGTGTCGAACAGACCGTAGTCGCCGACCATAGCGGGGGAGAGTAATTTGTCGACGAAGGCGCGTTCACGGGGGTCGATACGCACCCCGTGGATGAAAAGGCGTACACGGACAACGCTGGGAGAGATACTCTCCGCCAGAAATCCTCCTAAGCGCTGCCCGTCGTGGGCCTCCGCGTTCACAACAACCCGACAGCCCGGCGCCAACGCAGCGGTAGGGCTCGTGGTTGGAACGTCGTCAACCTTCCCGTCGTCCGCGTCGCGCCAGCGACGCAATTCAGAAGGAGGTAGCGGACCAGGCGGCCCGAGCACGTCTACCACTGTTAGCGGCGGCGGGAGCGCTATGCGGCGTATTGTCGACTCGGACGAGTGAAGCGCAAGCACGGAAGTCAGCGTCTTGACCATTGCCCACGCGCCAACAAAGAGGTCCGCTTCGAGGACATTGGTCCGTACAGGTGCCCAGGTATACTCCGCAAATTCTACGATGATGTTTCGGAATTTGCCGACATAGCAAAGTATCTGAAGACGCACCTGGATGCAACGCAGAAACCATTTTATTCCTAGATAGGCTGTACAAAGGGATAGAGCATTAACAAGCCTTGGAACAGAACGATCCAATTGTCCACAAACAGTGCAAGGTAGAGGTCAGTCAAGGCTGTTAAGCTATCGAAGGGAGCCGCTATGAGCCCCATGTGATCTGGCCCGAGCACTTCACGGTTTCGGTGTCTAAGTTATATGGGAGTCATTCTGCGTCGCTGCTCGCCGCAACGCTGCGCATCGAGCATCCACCTACTATGCATTTTGGCAAGATTTCGTTCTGTTGTACTAGCCGTCTATGTGTTCCAGTATGCGTAGGCCCTCGTTTAATGCCGCGTTCTGTGGGTGTGAATGCTACTTCTTCACTTCGCCAGTTGTTGATTTCGCAACTCTTGCGCTACTCCGACAGCTCTCCGTCCTCCAAACTCTCCGATCTCGGTCGCCCTCGGCCACGTCAACATCAAGCATGGAATAACTAGTCGCGCTCACTATAGCCCAACGAGACATCTCCACTGAGAACCTTATGTTTCTTTTCAGGCGCGTTGCTATTGCGATCGCGTTTTCTTTTCTTGGTCTTGTCTTTGGGTTTGGTTTCTTTCGTTGCCTTCTCTTGCCGTTCCCTCTGCCGAATCTGTTTCGTTCCGCCCCATGCCGGCCCCTTCGGAACAGCTCCATCTGCCGGAAACACCCAGGCGTCAACGTATCCCAGTGGCGCCGGATCGCCATTACACCGCAAGAGATCGATAACGCCGTGCTTGGCTGCCAGAAAAGCCACGGCGATGCGCGCGTCTGCTTTTGTGGCATATCCCGCCCCGTCAGGTAGGGTGTAAGTATGCGGAGGGTGCGGCGGAGGTTTTGCATAGACGGTGAGCGTGCAGCTGAATGCTATTATCGTCGATGCTGGTGAGCAGGCACGGAACCAAGACAGTAACGTACTATCGCCCGTAGAAGTGTATTCGAAGGTCGGCGCAACGCCACATATGCGTCGCGTCTCGTTGCCGAGGGTCGACAAAACATATTGGGTGGTAAATGTGCGCGCTTCGGGGGAGAGCAGTGCAAGCTGGGCCGATGCCGTTTCGCGGATGAGCTTCCCTGCTCCTTGGCACAGTGCAAGTAGCGCAACGGCGGCCTTGGCTTCTTTGCTAGAGCTTGCTTGGGGCTCGACGAGGTATGAATACGTATTTTGCGGGTCGTTAAGGTCGGAACCATTGCGTTTGAGACGGAGGAGACTTCCATGTACTGTTGGTCGAGTTAGTTACGAATCGAGGGAGGGACGACGCGCGAACCTATGCGCGATTGAGATCCCGAGGACACGGTCGTGAGCGGGTGATAGGTCTCCGTGAAGCGGGCGCCCTGAGCTGTTGCGACGACGTTACGGAGCCAGCTAACAGCGTTGATTTGTGGTGCATTTCGGTTACCGAAATCCTCCTCGATTGGTCGCGGAATGGCTTCAAAGAAAGTTTGGAGGTTCCATCCAGACGCAGAACCTTTGTTCTTTTTCGTTTCTATACGAAAGGGACCTTTGGCGTCCTGAATGTAGTCGAGAACACCAGCGGTGATGGCGAGAGCAGCACATCGTTTCTTTGCAGCCACCTGGTCATGTACTGTTGGGTCGGTGGAGTATACCCGCGAGTTGTGGGTGGAAAGCTGGATTTTAAGACATGCTCCGTGGTCTGGAAGGGGTTCAATACTCGTTAATGATCCGGGCAACTCTTATTACTTACTATCCAGCGCAGCAGGTCTCGAACAATCTGTGAAGGGATACCACACATAGCGCACTCCCTTGCCGACACAGGAAGCCTCGATGCGCTGCACAGGACTGATGTCAAGCGTCGTTTTCGAGGAGGACGCGATGGTCGCGTTCTGGTTGAGAGGTTCGAGTAATGTCCCTTTCACGGCCTTGGATTCGTCAGAATCTCCAAACTCGATAAACTGCAGTGCGCCGTGGTCTATTGCTACTTGCGCGGCGCTGGATTTCGCGGCTTCGCGGTCGGTGGTGTTTGGAAAAGATTTGTATGATCGCGTCTCGCCAGCGGGCCGCGTTATTGTGAGGATGCATTGTATACCTAACAAGCCTTTGTGATCCCTGCTTGAGGACACTCGACACGTACTGCTGGCTGCGTTCTGCACGAAACTCAAACGCGATAGTGGGCGACGGGGGCTCTATTCCAGTATATGATATTCTTCCCTGCACGCTTTGCCGACAGAGGGAGCGGGAGGCGGTCGATGGGAGGTGCGTTTTGGTCGGTTTCGAGTGGTTCAGTTGTTTCGAGCTGAACACCGTTGAAGCGGAACTGTTCAGGGCGACGGGCCAGGTAGTCATCGATGGGCATGGCACCAAGCGCTCTTAGATTCCGAGTTATAGTTTCGAACGCGGTTGCCATTGTCCAGCTCCGATACTTGGCGAGTAGTCGAGCTCAGATCGCGGTGGTGGCGGGCGGAGAGGGGAGGTTGTCACACGGGCGGAGTACGCGTCGTACGCGGGGGTTGTCCTCCGAGACACGGGCACCGTATCGTCTTGGAATCACAGACACTGCGGCGACGCTGGGGTCGTCATCGCCGAGTGGCGCGTTGACGTTGCTCTTGTCAGCGTCCATGATGTTGCGGCCAGTGGTCACTCTTGCCTCGCGTTCTACGCGTCTATTACACACCTCGACACTATATCCCATTCGTAGCAAGCGACCAGTGTCTGTCATTAAAATGCAGGGTAAGCTAAGTCTCATCGATATCCTTTCCTCTTGCCTCACCATCCACAATGTCCGCAATCTCAGAAGCTCTCCGCCTGGCCTCCACCATCGCCACCTCCGTGGGCCACGGCTCAGCCACGGTTGGGCCGGGAGGCAAGCTCCCTACGACGCCACTCCAAGGAGAACAAGGCCGATTCATCTGCCCCACCCGAGTACCCTGCTGGAAAAGCATATCATCATACGTCGCCCTCGCCGCCTTCTCCTTCGTCGCGGTCTTACAAACCACTGAAGATTGGTGGGCTAATTGGTGTCCTGTTGCGACTGAACCTTACAACCCTTGAAGTGTCCCCGGGGCATTCACTGGTACATGCAATGGACAGATTCAGCTACATCCAGGCATTCGAGACCTTCAAGGCCCGGGGAGTTGAGCAGATCTCGGTAGTCGCAGTCAACGTGTTTTCGTGTTCCAGTATCTTCTGGTCCTCATCCACGTCGTCGTC